>VYXH01001292.1:228445-293558 GCA_013397275.1 Burhinus bistriatus
AGGTGCCGGCTGTTAAAAATACCTCCGCCTCCCACCCTGCCGGGCGGGGGAGGAGCGGGAGAAGCCCGGCGCTCCGGGGGAGGGCAGCTACGGCTAGATCCGCAGAGTGTGGGCTGACGGCTGTCAGGGCTGCCTGCCGCTGGGAGGAAGGCGCCCGTGCCGCCAGCAGTTCTGGGGGTGGGTGGGTGGCAGGGGAGGGCACAGGCCTGCTCGTCGGCTTCCCCCAGGACGCCTGCCCCGGGAGGGAGGCGTTTGGCAGAGCACGACGTTTGGGTGGGAATGGGCAGCTCTGTCTGCTGGAGCCTTGGGGCCCACAGCCAAGAGCTGCGGCGCCTGCCGGTGCTGCCGCGCTCCCCGGGCTCCTCGCGTGGGCTGCCCCACGGGCCTCCCTCGCCTCACGCGTGCCCCAGACACAGAGTGCATCCCACCCTAATGGGAACTGAGCCGCCTCCCTCTACCTTCAACTGCAGTGGCTGGTTGGTTACATTTCTGTAACTGTAATCTTTCCTCCTTTTTTCCCTTGGTGTTTTATCCATCACCTGACTTCTAACTCCACGGTGCTAATTCCCACTTCTGTCTTCAAAACTAAGCCCTTAATCCAGTGGCTTTCAACGCAGACCTGCAGAGGACTTGCGTGGAGCCGAAGCAGCACTGGCCGGTCACCTGGCTTTCCTCCTGCTCTGCTGAAACCGCCTTTGGAAACACCCAAATGCCTTGAAGATGTAGTTAGGATTTTCCAGATAAGCCATCAGTTATAGGGCCATTGTGATCAGTAATAAGCATCTAGTTCAGCAAAGCATTTAAACGTGTTTAACTGTCCATTTTCTTTGGCAGAAGTATTCACCTGCTCATTATCTGACTGTTGGATGAAGGGTTTGTGACAGGAGGCAGTTAGCAAAGGGTGAATTTTAGAGGAGATGGTCCCCAACAATATCTTCTAATTACAATTAATTCCCTTCTGGTTTAATATAAAACTCCCTTTTGGAATTCAAAAGTGCAGATGAAGAGAGTAGTAAAAAGAGGTTCCTTTTTTTCTTTCTCCCACACACACATGTGCATGCACATCCTATAAGGAGCAGATTTCAGTCATGCAGAATATATGGTCTGATTTTAAACCACTGACAAGATATATCTGCTTCTTAAAGCATACTCTTATTTTAGAATTATTTGAAACTAAACTTAAAGGAATAGTCATTCTAATACAGGTAAGTGTAAATTACATTTGCAGTCCATATAGCCTAGTGATGCAATGCACTTTATCTTTGCCTACAGTCACCTTTAATAACTATAATATCACATGTGGATAAGAGAGAAAGTTATAAATACTTTTTTTTTTTCTTGTTGCATGCAGTTGAAGAGGATATTCACTGCTTAAGAATAATTTACTTATACTGAACTTTTCCTCAAGTGAATAGCCTGTGAGATTATTTAGAAACCGTATATACTGAGCAACTCAGAAGCTGGTATTTATGGTTTAGCACAGCACAGGGAGTCTGTTCTTCCAAGTCTGCACTGAACAAATACCTGAAGATGCATTGTTTGCTGTGGAGAAGGGAGAACTGGGGCTTTTGACAGGAGCAACTGTCAGGACTGAGCTCAGCTAACACGGGATCTGTTACATGGGGAGATATCAATGGCAACATAAATAAAGAAGCATTTTTTTTTAACAGTGCGCCTGTGCTGATTCTCTTTACCGACTGTCACGGACTGCTCTAAAGGAAAGGTCAGTTCCCTGATGGGAATTCGCTTCCCCTACTGTAACCTGACTATTAATACCTGTCTAATTGCACTAGGCCTGCTAAATGGCCACCTTCACACATTCTCAAGATAATCAAATATCCCTTTAATGTATTTGCATAGTAAGTTCCTTCTATTTCCTGATCTCCTCGTAGTCCTTCCAGATGCTCTTCTCCAGTAGCACCCACCACTCCCCCACCCCCTTGTCCTTCACTAACACCCCCAGAACCTGTTGTTCTTAACCCAAAGGTTTGCCAGGAGCAAAGACCCAAATAGATTAGGGCACAGCTCCAGCTGCTGGAAATCTCTCCCTCATCTCAGAGTCAGAGGGCTCTCTTTTCCCCATCTCATCGGTTTGCTCTGTGTTAGTGCTCTCTGCGTTACTGAGTCAGAGGGAGAGGATGAGAGGTTAGCTGGAGGACCTTCTCATTAAGGGTGCCAGGTCAGTTGTTCAGTCTTGTACAGCTGCATCATAGAGGGTTCAAAGAGCCTTTCTTTATCCTGTAGGCCTTCCTCCTGCAGTCAGTTCAGACCTGCTCCCGAATAGCTGTTGTGTATAGCTGGGTCCAAAATGAGACGCAAAGAGATTTTAGGCTGTTGCAAATGTGCCTTTCCTTACGGCTTTGTAAAAACTATGCTGCGGGACCCAAAGTCTACCATTCATTGCCCAGATCTAGGGAACTGGCATTATGGAAAGGTAGTATCCTCTTAGATTAAAGAAATCCACAAAATATTTTATTTACTTGGTGTTACTAAGAATTGGAAGATATGTAGGAACCTTTGATCACTGTATTTTTATTTTAATATCAAAATGCACTGATGATTCTGCTCTGTCATTTGTAATCAGTTAACTGTGTCAGAAATCTGTTCAGCTATGACCAGTACAATGTGAAAATGGACTGGGAGTCCCTGAGACACAAGATTACTGTGATTGTATAATGTTTCCTCTGCTTCTGCCTCAGTTCTACCAGTGGTGTTGCTTCAAGTTATCCACCAGCAAGGATCAGGAGGCATCTGACCACTGTCCTGCATACTTCCAAGTTGTTACAACTATCGCAGTTGCTGCGTGCAAAGTACCCATACATGAAGGGTCTCGGTTGACTGTGTTAGGACAAGAGGAAATGGGTTCAAGTTGCACCGGGGGAGGTTTAGGCTGGACATTAGGAAGATTTTTTTCACTGAAAGAGTTATCAAACATTGGAACAGGCTGCCCAGAGAGGTGGTTGAGTCACCATCCCTAGAAGTGTTTCAAAGTCATGTAGATGTGGTGCTTAGAGACATGGCTTAGTGGCAGACATGGTAGAGTAGGGTCAATGGTTGGACTAGATGATCTTAAAGGTCTTTTCCAACCTAAACGATTCTATGATTACCTATCAGGCTAGAAGTGTGCATTTAGATGTTGCATGAGCTCAATCTGAATCTAATTACGGTGTAGAAAAAATAACAGTCCAAAACGTTAGCAGTTTTTAACAGACTAGAGTAAGTGTAACCTACTTTCTCCAAATATGGCTTATGCAAAAAGGTCTTGGTTTATCTGAACTATTTGAAAGGCTAGAAGCATCAGAATTATTGCATTATCAAAACCGATTGGAACGAAGTAAAGACTGTTGTAGCTGTGAAATGTTTTTAAAGACTCAGTTATTTATTAATTTTTGTCCTAAGCTAATTAGACGATACACAGAGTATACTCACTAAGAGTAAGTGCTCAAACTCTGAGAATGATGCATTGTATTTCTATCATAAAAGAGAAACAAAATGTTTATCAAAAAATATTGCTTATGGTATTAGAAAACACATGAAAAATAAAGTGTGTTTAAAATAAAAGTACTCTTAGCTTGATTACCTAAAGAAATAATGTTCTTGCAGTCATATTTTTTGTCTGATGAGTCTCCTCTCTCTGACAATAACTTCTGATCCCATGAGTTCATCTCAGCTAAGTTTGGCAGCAGCGCAAAAGTCTCAAAGTTTCTGCAAGCTTCTACAAATGTTGTGAAACTCACAGCTGGATCTAAGAAAGCAACTCATCTTCATTTTCATGCTGGAGGAAAAGCTGCACAGTAAGTTCAAGAGTTACATGGTCTCTTTGGTCTTTCATTTGGCCGCTAGTATTGGCCAGTAAGTGTAAAAATAACCCAAAACAACTGGAGCACGTGCTGCTGCCTCCCTAACCAACAGACAGGAAACAGTGTTGGGGGCTAGTGGGGGGGAACTCTAAAAGTCAAGGGGGAGCTTGTGGCACTGTTGATGGTGGGCACAGAGCCACAAGGCTTTAATATACGATGCCAAGAGTACACGGGGGCTGGGAGAGACGCTGGGTTTATTGCAGCAGAGGGTGAGAGTGATAGTGAACACAAATCTATTGGAAACCAGGCTTCATTAGTTCTCTTATTTCCTCTCACAAATGAATTAAAATCATCACCTAAATATTTCAGAGGGGAAAAAAAAAAACCCACCCAAGAAATATGAAATAGCCAAAATGTAGAGTACAAAATTTCTTAATTCAAAGCTGATGGAACAAGCAGCAGGAGTTTACCTGTCAATTAACGTTCACTTATAGTGAGAAGTTCGAACCCACTGGGTATTTTCTTAGAACCATTGGGACAGAAGGAATCTCACAGAGGTTGCCCAGTACAGCAGTCCTGCACTAGAGCAGGATTATGTACAGCACAACAACTGTTCCTGGCAGGAATTTTTCTACCTTTCTCTCAGAGAACTTCCAGCCAGGTCAAATGCATAGCCACCCTAACTACCTTGTTCCAGTTTTCATTGCCTTGGCACCACGTGTATGGTGAGGGGTTTCCTTAATATACCAAAGTCTTCTTTACTTTCTTTGATTCTTTACTTTCTTTGATTCTTTACTTTCTTCTTTTCACAGCACAATCACCATAGACTAGTACCTGTCTGCAAATGACCACTTTGACTTACTCCTTTTTTTTTCTTTCTCTGGGCTAAATTAATCAACTTTCTTAACAGGCTATGCTTTCTAAAGCTGTTGTTGGTCCTGCTGTTCTCTTCTTGACCGTCCATTTTGTTAGCCTGTTTCTCTAGGTGTTCCAGACAAGGCCTCCTGCTATGCATCTTCTGCAGTCTGTGTAAAATTCTCTTTCTGTACACCCCACGTCGAGGTCTGCCTGCTTTTTCACCTTCACCACAGTATTGACCACTATTTGAATCTGTAACGCTACGTAATCTTCATAACCTTTCAAAGCATATTGCTTCCTAGTTATCCATTATCTATTTTTATTTGAGAATTTGAGCTCTGCTTCCTCTGGGTAGTACTTTGCACTTGTCTTTGTTGAATTTTACCTTACTGATTTTAGGCCATCTCTCTGATTTTTCAAGATTATCTTTAGTTCCTATTCTGTTCTTCAAAATGCTTTTAACTATCTCCTTGTTTCTTGTAGTCATCTGCTAATTTTATGACCTTTTATTTCCGTATCCAGTTTGTTCATTAACCTATTTAATAGAATGTAGCTGAGATCAGAACCCTTCAGGAGCCTACTTGAAACATCCTCCTTGTTTCATAGTACACAACTGATACTTCGTTTTTGAGAATGACTTCAGAGGCAATTGCTTCCCCACTCATGACCCACCTACACAATATTTCCTTAGCTTACTGATGAGAACCTCATGCTAAATATATAATGAATGTTGCTGATGCAGACGTATAGCCCATCTAGTCCTTCATCACTATCCACAAAGTCAGTTATGAATCAAAGAAGAAAATTCAGTTTGTTTCATGTGGAGTTTTCTTGACAATCCCACATTGGCTAATTTTAATCAATTTATTATTTTCTAGGTGATTACTAAAAAGTAGCTTAATAGTTCTTTTCTGAATCTTCCTGGTGATATTTGTTTCATGAGCTTCTTTACAATCTCTCTCATCTCGTTTTCTGAAAATACACAGTATGATTTTTTGCCAACTTTAGAATCTTCCTCCCAAACACACGAAATGGCAAGTGGTAGTATATGTTTGAAAGATCACATCTTATCTCCAACAGAGAATGTTATTCTAAATGAGGAGAAAATTGTCTGTCAGGCAACATATTGATGGCTTTGACTCCTAATTGTTTATGGACAACTTGCATCTGATATGCAGATGTATCTAATATGCAGATGCAGACTCTGCATTTTAAATAAACACTATTTAAAAGCTTTGTAAGCTTATTAACAGTTGGGTAAAGATAAGGGGATGCTGAAGTTCAGGTGGCAAACACAGTCCATTCTGCTTGTACTTTACAGAAATGGTTTGAACGCTGGGTGCAGCAAGAACAGGATTTAACTGCAGCCTCTCGTTCAGAGGGTAAAAATACTTCTTGTGCTTAGCCACCTAAGTCATGTATTTGGTTAATGCATGTCCGCTAAAGCCCAGCCAGAGGTGGTTGTATTGCTCACCTTCGGATTAGCAGCCAGCGCCTAGAACATTTCTGTGCCAAGTGAGAGACAGAGGCTCTTCTCAACAAGAGCCTCAAAACCACAATTTTGAGAAGACAGCCCAAAAGCAGACTGGCAGCTGGTCAGGGGCAGAATGGAGCAGGCAAGACATGAATAAAAGGTAAATGCACTAAGACAAGATAAAGGAGGAATCACCTGAAAAATGAAGTTTAAAAAAAAATTATAAGCATCAGGAAAATTAAATCTCAACTAGGACACGTTGTATTGAGTAGTTAAGTTTCCTATGAGTAACGAACCAGTTGATTACAATAAGCATCCTAATCAATACAGTGCTTTTTAACAACTTAATATACATCCTTCAGAACTATCAGGGAAGAATTATCTGTTGGATATGAGCACAGGCAAGGTGGATTTCTTTGTTTTCTTGTGGCAAGAATAACATTCATAGTATTTCCAACAATATCTCAACAAAACTAATTATTTTATCAAGCAATAAATCATGAATGCACACTATCCTGCCAAAGTCTTACCCTCCTGTCCTGATCCAGTCTGTACAGCAATAAAATGCTGTCTGTTGTTTTCTTCCTTGCTTTCTCTCTGCTTGGGATTTAGGGCATGGTAAACTTTTTTGAACTTTCAAAGGTGTGACCCACAGTATGATGGCATGGTAACTACTTTGCATTTAACTGTATGTCGGGATTCGATATTCTTCCTCCCAATTATTCTACAATGACTTTTTTTCAAATACATTTCAAAACTAAAATCATCTTCTATTTGCCTTCAGTTACTTAAAATAGAACAAATTGTCATCTGCTGTAGATTAGCGTAACTTTACTGAAGCCAATGAAATTATATGAATTTATATAGATAAGCATTTGCCCACTCGCCTTACATAGAGAAGGCAAAATGCAGAATTCCTATTAAAATGTTTCAAAAACCTACATCCTGTTACATTTTGTTCTAAGAATCTGCAGATGTCAGCTAATGAAAATAAACTTCAAAGGGAGGAATCATTTGAATTAATTGGGAGCTAAATCACAATCTCAAAACAAGTTCTGTTTGGAAATGGTGGCTTTATACTGTGTTGTTAAGTGGGTATTAGCCTTTTAACAGCTCTGCTGTTTGATACAGAGCTCTCCACCGGAAATAAGAAGTAAATAGCAGAAGTTACTGATCGTGGACCTTGAGGTCTGAGACAGACCTTGCTTCCATGCTGATAAAGTATTGAAAATAAACTCTCAGTTAAGATGCTGCTTTTCATTTTTCTTCATGGAAAACCCAAGACTTCCTCAAGAAAACCAGATGACCCTCTCTCCACTCCTGTCCTTCTGCCCCATGCCACATTCAACAGTGAAGCCAGAGGTGAGATATGGTAGATACTCTGACTCCTATTACCAGTGAATGAGAGGGAAATGCTGATGATATCAGAGAGGGAAAGAAAGAGGAGCCAAGGAAATTTCAGTTTCAGACTCTTTTTTTTAATAATTTCTAAAAATAGAGGCTCTGCTTGACTATGTATTAGCCAGACTACACTCTGTAGGAGAAAGGTAATGTGCTAGAAGGCAGTACAGTGAAATAATAATAATAATAATAATAATAATAATAATAATAATAGTAATAGCAATAGTAGTAGTAGTAGTAGTAGTAATAGTAATAGTAATACAGCCTCTTGCCATATGTACAAGGCCCCAAAACACCAAAACACCCATCCTTTTTATTTACAAAATCAGTTTTAATGGACAAGAGGACACAGGGCTGGATAACCCTAAGGCAAAGTCTTCAATAGTCCTACAAAGCCTATAAAGCAAGGACAGCAGACAAGCAAGGTTACACAGCCATTTGCCACAGCAGTGTTGGGGTGGGAACTCTGTAGGGCTGATCCAGACTCAGGACGCCTCTGGCATTGAAGAGGGAGGAATGACATGAAGAACTAAGGCAGACAACGGATAGGAGCAGACAGGCAAATACACTGTCAGTTCTCCACTGAGACTGTCAGCACTAATGCCCTTTATTTGCAGCTGTGGCATTCATATTTCCTGATGTGGATCCCTGGTCACTAGGACCTGTAGTGAATAACTATGCACAGAGCTACGTCCTTCATACAGATGGTGAAGAGGTCTTGTGGGGATAAGAGCTTTTGGTCTTTGGACTCAGAAAAAAATCCCTATAGATGAAGAAATCTCTTCAGCTGATCCAGCACTCCCCTAGAATCCTCTTCAAAATGAATGTCAGCTCAAGAGCAGAAGAGAATTTCTGTACATTTCTGTAAAACTAGAGACACTTGAATCTATGGTTCAACTGAGCAAGGATGACACTCAGGAGAAAGTGCTTGTTCCCCACTGATTCTACAAATCGGTGGCTTCCAAAAAGATTGGAAGCTAATTTGGGTGAGGTAGAGGGAGGATTTAACCATTATTGTCAAGAGGAAAGCTATTTCAGAGCAACATTTCCACTTACCTTCTCTAGAAAGAGAGGTGATTTCCTGTGAGGAAAAAAAAAACAACCTACTTCACAGAAACAGAAAAGAAGAATAACCAGTTTTCTACATCTAACCTCATTCTGCATTCCCTCTTGCTGAAACATATTATAGTCAGTGGTTCAATTTTTGCATTGATTATCTCAATTCCATTTCTAAGGCAATTCAAATAATAAAGTCAAAACAGAGGTATGTGAGTTACATGTAAAGTTATAGCTTCAAGGACGTTTTTGCTCATATATAGTTTGCAGCTAATAGACTGTTGATATTTGCTTAATACAAATAACAGTTTGTAAAAGTGCCTATTTTCCACAAATCCTGTCCAGCAGCGTGAGATTGATGTACTTGAGCTGTATTTACAGTGTTATCCAGCTGCTGTTTCAATCTACCTAAGGTGCACTGAGGGTGGACAGAGTGAAGGACTTCGGACTCACAGTGTCAAGAGCTATGTTATCCCTATCTTCCACTCTCTTTCATTACATGTTTGCAAGGGACAACATCAGTCCAGTGCAGAACGTGATGGTGTGTCTCTTTTGCCAATGTATGCTAAATACCAACTCTCCCAAGAATTGATCTGCTTCTTGATCCCCACTGTGCTCCAGAAAGAGAATTACGAGCTAGGTCACTTTTTAAACTGGTGTCTCTCCTGACTCACCTGCATCAAATGACTAAATGCAAGGAAGCCATATCAGTGTGTCCTTTTCCAAGAGTATAAGTAATGGGCCACTGTGACTGTAGCAAAACATAGGTAAGAGGACTTGCAAAACACTCATGTCCCCTATGCTGCTCTGTCTGGTGTGAAAGGCAGTCCACCAGCTTTCATAGGCATACGATATTTTTACCAAGCATAAGTTTCCTTTTCCTTTACTGAGACACAGTAAATTTACCGAATCTGGGCAACCTATATAAGGACATACAGTTCTTCATATAAAATAGACTTTGAGTAGCTATAAGAGAAACCAGCCAGCTCCAGATAATTCATTCAAACACAAATGACAGCTTTCAGAGAGATAAAAATACAATAACTGTTGGTAGTAAGATAATCCGGGGACCTGTTTTGGTAAGTACACTGTTGGTAGTGCTGCTTCCCTATTCAAAATTTTTTTCAGTTGGTCTGTCTAAGCTCCATCTTCATTTTCAAGTAGATGCAGAGGCTAAATTCTACCTGCTCTGCAATCAACAGTAAACCACCTACAGATTTTGCCAGAGTTGGTATTTTAGCATACATTGGCAAAAGAGACACACCATCACGTTCTGCACTGGACTGATGTTGTCCCTTGCAAACATGTAATGAAAGAGAGTGGAAGATAGGGATAACATAGCTCTCAACATTGAGTCTGAAGTCCTCCACTCTGTCCGCCCTTAGTGCAAGTTACATAGATCGAAACGGCAGCTGGATAACACTGTAAAGACAGCTCAAGTACATCCATCCCATGCTGCTGGACAGGATTTGTGGAAAATAGGCACTCTTAACATGTAACTATGCTGAGGACAATTCAGGTCAATGTCTTTTTGTACTTACTTGCAAGAGAATGTCTTCTAGTTTTACCCTGCTGTGATTAGAAGATACATAACCTTCAGCTTTGGTCTCAGCATCAATCATTTGCAGCTAATATTCTCAGCCAGTGTAAGCAGCCTATGCACCACTGATTCTTTTGAATCACAATGTTTTAGTTAAAGATCGTTTTGGAAAGTGAGACTTGGACTCTTTAGACTTGGGCAATTCACAACATTTTACTTTTTTTCCTCACATATCTCAAAGAGTTATGTTAAAGGATATGCAAAGCATCCGTCCTCTTCCACAAACAGGAGAGGCATCTTCTGTTTGATAAGCCAGAACTTATCAGCCATCTTATCTCAGATCTGCTATTTATACTGCCCTTCTGCAAATGTGTTATCACTGCCCTGCACACTGTTCTAAGGCATTTTCCACAAAACCTACAGATTTCCACATCCGAAATGAGCACGCCCCAGATCAAATTTATACAGAAGCTGGAACTCAGTATTCACTTCGGATGGCTGTGTGTGGGAGTGTGTGCATGTATGTGTATTTGTGTGGGCGTATCGGCATTCATTTCGTAAATTTTGTTCCTGCTGTAAAAATGTCTCGTATGGTAGTTTATTTTAATACCAAATTGCAAGGTTAGTTCATTTGACAAGATGGCAGTTTAGCACATCGGGAGAAGGAGGGAGAATAGATTTTTCCTAAGTTCTGCAGTGTCTGTGACGCTCTGTAACAAACAGAGCAGAACCAAATTCTGGTGACCATTTTGATGAAAAAGTGAATGTGCTCAGTGAGCCAACAAGAAGCAGTAAGGGAAATCAAATATGAGACTGGATAATTTTTTCCTCTTCCAGCCATTCCATCTGAATTTCTGTAATTTTATTTAAGGCAGACATATTGTACTTAAGGGGGTTTAATGCCTTTTTTAATTAAATATGTTCAATTAGTTTGTGAAGAAATGTTTCTCTATAAAAATCAGCTGCGATACTTGGCGAGTTCATTCTTTCCCTAAAGCTAAAATCAGCTGTAATAGGTTTCCCCCTAACTCCAGAAAAAACATTCTGTAACTCTGGCACTTTAATCTCCACAAAGGCTGTATAGAAACAATCACAACAAATGAAGACTGGAGAACGAAGGCAAGCTGGCTTCAGGGCTCCATCACGCTAAAAATGGGAAGAGAAAGGGAGCATGTCTTCAGAGCCTGCACAGTACTGTAGCTTATGCTACACAAAAATGAAAAACTCAGCTTCCTGCAGCTGGCTCATGTCCCACCATCTCTGAGATTTAAGGCAATAGACGTCTCCTTTCTCTACCTCTGCCCAAATGAAAAATTTTCGCTTGTCATTTTCACGTACCTGTTGGGTAAAATTCATGTAATCTGCTTAAAACCCATCATACCCGCTCTCTGCAGGTATGCAGGTATGGCTGTGTATGCAAGTGTCCCATTGTCAGGGTTGCCTTTCAACCTCCCACAGGCTCAGCCAGGAGGGGCCTGTCTTTTAGGACCATATATCTCAGCAACCCCACCCTGACCCAAGCACAAGATTGCCTACTGCTGGCTGGGGTTCACCAAGGTCTGCCTGAGACCCAGGCACTGTTAAAGGAGGAGGGAACACCACACGACCTATGTCTGGGAGCGGTGCTGCAGATGCATCTCCTACTGCCTTTTTCTTTGCTATGAATGACAACACTTTTGTACTAATGAAATGCCAAATGCCAAACACACTGGGTACCTCCGTTAAACTATCAAACGCTGCAAAAATTATCCAACACTGAACAAAAAATCCCTTTCCTTCCCTTATCTTCATATTCTGTTTAATAGCTCTGAACCTCTGATACTAATTAAGTTCTCTGCTTTCATCTCTTCCATCGCACTCCTATGTATTCACCTATGTGTGTACACACACATGCGCATCGACACACTTTGAACCCTATGACGATGTCCTAATAGTGTTCCTTTTCTACTCCAACCCCTTTATCCCACCTGCATTTTTAACCCTGAGAGACCCCATTGCTCAGCTGAGGCAACGTCACAGCAGCTCTTTGCGAGGCTGAGAAGAGGAAGGTGCAGCTGGCTCGCACGGCTGGGAAGGAGCAGAAGACAAGACAGGTGGAAGAGCTCTTTCAGCATTCCCATCATGCCCAGGACTACTGCCTGCTGGCTGTAACAAAGACCGCAGTGCTGAGAGGCAAGGGTTAAGTCAGCTGAGGTCCAGGGCACATATTCTGACTGCACCTTGCAGTACTTTTCTTTTTTCTGCGCCCTGTGAGCTCCACAAAGGTGTGTAGCTGCTAACCAGCTCTGCTGTGCTTTCCACTGCTGTTCACTACGCTGCAGATGTTCACCTGTCACTTTGCTCTAGGCCATCAGACTTGATAAATTCCTATTGCAAACAGAAGATAAGCCCCATGTTTAGCAAAGTGGAATGATAGCAAGTCTATTTTCATTTCTGCTACCCCAGGAATATGCATTATGCATATATTTTACATTTATGCCAGTTGGACTCAATTCTGCATCTTCTTGTTAGCTGAAATGATTACCTCTGGTTTTGGTAGTGGCGTGATGATGCTGTTTTTACCTAATCAAGATTTTAACTCGTGACCCCACTCAGCAGTTTAACATATTCTGCTTCAAGTCGCCTTATTTTGAATGAGGATGCAGAAGTTGGCATGGTCTTATCGGTAGCAATGGCAGGGCACCCCCCTACAGTCCTTTAGTCTTCCTGATCCCTTGGAGTTTCGGTCCCTCTGGGGGCCGTCTGTGACAGGGGGAGCAAGGGCACAGTCCTGAGCAGCAGCACCCAGCGTGCACAGGTAGTGTGGACCCTAGGAGGCTGCTGCCCTTGCCCAGCACCACTTCCATGGCAGTATTTGGGCATTAATGCCAACCTGGGACCATTCTCAACGGGCTCCCTAGACATGACCACCCTGTTCAGTGGTCTGAAAGCATTTAGCCCTATAGGTGCAAGCTGCACCGGGCCCGTTAGCCTCTGAGTGGTCTCTGGGCCATTTTGCAGACATAGCCTAAAACTCTCGTCTGATTTTGCTCCCGTCTTTCCTATTTTCACCCCATAAATTCAGCCATTTCAAGCTCAGCCACACCTCGCTAAACAGACATGCGATCTCTCTCTCCCCCTCTCTGCATTCGCATCTGCAGCCAATTCTTGGATGTTTCCTCTTTGATCCCTTTCCCACATTCAGTTTTGCCAGGCCACCACCTCTTACCATCTTCCACTTCTTGTCATCTGCACACCCTTCAAATCTTCTGTAAATTCCTCATGTTCTTCCATCTTTGCTATCTCAATTCTTCTCCTTTCTTCTGTTGATTCTGGCAACAGCAGCCTGGCATTAGCACTTTTTATTGGGAAGCGGTAACATATGGTAGTAAAAGTTTTAAATCTCATAGTTCTTCCTTTTCTCTCTCATTCCTTTTTCTCTTCGTTATCTTCTCCATTGACTTTTTTTCCATGTCATTTCATATTCATTTCCCACATCTTTAGAATTCACCAGTACCCTTCTATTCCCTCTGCAGCTTTGCAAGCTTTTTTTTTTTTTCTCTTTTTTCCCTTTTTCTTTATAGGCAGCGACCACTCTTAATCTTAGCAGGAACTATTCATCCCTGTGCAACACCTGTCGTCTTTCGTGCCCCAGCTTCTCATTTTACATCTGGTCTGCATTTGCATAGTTTAGTCTTCAGCTGGGTTCCCTGATGCCTTTCATAGCTTTCCCCACATAATTCTTAATCTTTTCTGCACTGCTTCTTCCTTCCTTTTTATCCCAGAGGCAGAAGGGCCCTGTTAGCTAGTTCTGTTTCATAGGAAATTTTCCTTCAACATCAAAGAATACCAGATTGCAAACACTGTTAAAATTAGCACACAGCTCACTAGATCCTGGTGAGTTATAGCATTGGAAAAAGATTTATGCCCCAAGATTTCTTATTCTTCCTTGGTTTCAGTACCAGTCAATTTTGTCTAGCCCAGAGGTTTTGGCACTCAGTGTATCTCTTTTTCCACATCTGTACCTCTATGTCAGTTTTGAAAATCATCATTTCCCTAAAACCTTGCCCTGCCATTCTCAGTCACTCACTTTTGCCACTAAAATGCACACTGAAAGTATACTTTGTGTTCTAGGATTAAATAATTTCTCAAAATTCCTTAGTGGTGGAGCTCCCACAGCTTTCCCAAGCAACCTGATCCTTGCCCCACTAGCCTTGGTCCCTGTCCTTGCTTATCCCTGTTGCAAGGTCAGCCTGTTTTTCTTGTGCCAACACAGTGGACATGGTGAACTATTCACTCCTTCCTCTTTACAGGTACCATTTAGATTTTGCACATAACCACTTTCAGCATTCCCTTCTCGGAACTGAGCTACCACAGGGATTTCAATCTTTTTTTCTTCAGTCATGTTTTCTAGAGCTCTGACCATTCTTGTGCTCTCTCCTCAGGTCCCTCAGGATCTCTGTCCCTGCCAGATTTCTCATACTAACCCACTGACCCTGCTTTACTGAAGAGAAGCATTTGCCTCTCCATTAGTCTGCTCATTCCCCAGTGTCCTAGGGCAGGAGCGGACAGGACAGGTGACCCAAAACTGGCCAACAGGGTATTCCATCCCATCTGCCTCATGCTCAGTATAAAAGCTGAGGGATCAAAGGGTCAGCCCTCTTTCTTCAATGGCCAGCGTCTGAGGAGGGCTCTGTCTGTCTGTCTGCTTTTGGTCCTGATCCTGAATCCAGATCCGGAATCCAGTTCCCATCCGTCACTGAGTCCAATCTAAGAGTTCCCCAGTGCCTGCTGGTGATGTGATCGTCATCCTGGGAGCTTGATAGGGTTTTGTATATATCTCATTATTTTCTTTTTATTTTATTATTAATATTTTCATTAAAGTAGTTTAGTTCCTTCTAAACTCATAAGTCTCTTTCTCTCTCTCCAACTTCTCCTTGACAAGAGAGGTGGCGGAAAGCATCGGTCATCCGCCTCGGTGGCCAGTCCGGCCCAAACCACGACACCCACTAAGGTTTATACTTACGCTCTTCTGCATTGGAGAGGAAGTCTCAGTGCTGAGGTCTATGATTTATATATGATCTGAACATAAGTGTGAATGCTTGTTAATACATATAGAAGCATTTGAAATAATTCTGGTATCATGTAGCACATGCTTGCTTCACTCCTCTGTCATCCTTGCACCACCGGGTATGTAATATTTTCCTAATAATTCTTCTCTTAATTCCCTTAGTAGTTTCTTTGGGCTGAGGGTACCCTTGGTTTCACCGTCAGTTCCTCTAGTCTACAAGATTTTACTTCTAAGTAGCTCATTTCATTGTCACTAGCAGTTTTCTTTCTCCCTGAAATAGCAGGGGTTAATTACAGTATTTGTGTTATCCATCAGTATTTTACTTCTAGAATTTCCTGAAGACATATAAAGGGCCAAACACACAAAGTTCAGTGCTGTATTTCTATTTGAAATAACAGAAGGATATAAATCCACCTACAACCAGTGACCTTTCAGGATTTGCAGCATTAGATCACATTGAAAAAACTCCAATGGATGAAAAATAAAAGCGTTAGGGAAAAGTAATATCTGAGATCCCCGGTGTAATGTTTGCAAGAAAAGATTTTATAGCAGTTATTTTACCCTTTGATTTATTCACACCTTTTGCATCTATCCTCAGGCCAAAGTGCTCAAACTTCTCCATAAAAAATTCACGTTTGGCCAGATTTTTCCTCTAATGAGATGCCGGCTGCCTGTGGTAGTTTTTTCTGAGAGTCCTGTCTAAGTTTTTCCTGCGACAAAGGTTGCAGCTAATGTTAAACCAGTAATTTCCTTACAATAACTTCACGGCCCTTGATGATACTGTAGGAAATGAGGATGCCCCAAACGGTAACATGGTAAAATGAATGGTGAGAATTTGCTCTGAGTGATAGGTAAGACCTGTTGGAGGTGCGGGTCCATCCACAGACATGCAGAGACACAGACAGAGTGTGTTAAGATCACAGTGTGAACTTTTGCACTGATGTTCATTACGAATCTCACCACAGAGTCTTTTCTACTTTTTAAAACTAGTTTAGACATTAATCTGAAATACTACCTTTTATGATAGATAAATCCAAGAGAATAAGCAACACTAGTTCTTTCACCCAAGATTCCTTCTTCTCTAGCTTTGGTTCAAGTTTTGCTCTCAAGTCATACAAAGTCAAATAAGTCTTTCTAAAACTTTTCTGGTCCCCTTCTTTCAGTAGTTCAAATAGCCTTATATAGGCTGTGAATGTTGTCTACCTAGGCTTTAGTAACACCTTTGACATCCTTTCCCACAGCATTCTCCTGGAGAAACTGGCTGCTCATGGCTTGGCCAGGTGTACCTTTCACTGGGTAAAAAACTGGCTGGATGGCCAGGCCCAAAGAGTGGTGGTGAATGGAGTTAAATCCAGTTGGCGGATTTTAGCCTCCTGTCTGTTCCACCTGCCTTTACCTACATGGGCCTTCGATGCAGTAGTGGCGCTAGTCTGGTGTATAGCACTCCTGTCCTGAGCCATTTCTTTGGGGCTTTCCTTAAAGTCTCTGCAGTATTTCTCACCACACGACGATATTTCAGATCAAGCTCTGCCAGCAGGCAGCATCACTCAGATCATTTTCCTAACCCAGCCACAAACCTCACCTAGAATGCCACCTCCTCCAAGTCACAGTAATTTCTTAAATGCATCTGTGCCATGTATAGCTTACAGACTTTTGCAGGCTTCTGGACCTCTGAATGGGAATAGGAATATTTGATACGATAACCCTTACCTGTTGATGTTTCATATGATAATCTTTATCTGTGAAAGGTTTGTGCACTTCAGAGCTCTTCATTGGGCTTTAGAGATGAGGTGCGTGAGTATGTGTAAAATAGGTTGAGTTTTACCCTCCAACAACAACCTTTCCATTTCTTCTTGAGGAAGCAGGTTTAAAAAGAAAAAAAAAAAAAAGCAAAAAAAAAAAAAAGAAGCAAAGCTTCTCTTTACTACAGAATTCCCAGGATCTGCCATGAGGATCTGTGGCTATAATAAAAGCAGCCATCATGCCTGAGATCCTCAAGGCTGATTCAAGAAACATCTCATAGTAGTCAGCGACTAACAGAGCAGGTGAATAGTTCTACCTGAGCCAATACCCTGGGACCTGCAGTGGTTAAAGGCAGTCCTCTGACATGTCAGTGAGCAGAATTTGCCTTTAATCCTCAAAGGTAGACTAGAAATCTAGTTTTCACTTTGTTCTTACTTTAGAGTTAGCAACCTGCATAGCTATGAAGAGCTTTTCCTAGGAGGCTTACAGGAGGAATAGTCATTAAACTCTTATATGGCCCAGTCTTAAGAGTGGAACCAGCTCACACCTTTGGGGTGGGCTACCAAAGGCTCCTTGTCCAGGTACGGTACCCTGAGCATCCGTCCCTAGAGACGCGGGGGCTGGGCCGGCAGAGCCTGCGTGGGTGCGGGCAAGTGCGCGGGGCACCCACCGCAGCACCCAGCCGGCCACCCACCCTGGCCTGGCCGGGCCTCCCCAGCCAGGGGCTACGGGAGCCGGCAGCCGGGCGATGTATAATACAGAAACAACATTAGGGGGAGCTCCGTTACCTCGTCCAGTTTGCTGACAGAGTGAGCGCTTGTGCCAGTGGCAGAGCGGTGGCTGCGGGGCTCGGGAAATCACGGTCTTCCCTTTCCAGTCCCAGGCTGCTGTGCCAGGATAACGAGGGCTGGTGAGTAATAAGGTCAGGTTGATTACAGGCATTTCCTTACCAGAAAAACTGGCAGCCAGTTAATCCCAGCCTCAAAAGTGGCCAATTATCAACAACAATTCTATAATTTCTGACACAAAGTCAGAAACGGCACAGAGTTGCTTTTTACTATAGTCTTTACGTCCACAGACCGATTAGCTAATGAGATCAATTAGTCTTGGGAACTTCATGCTCTGAGGTGAAGTGTTTTGGCAGTTTCCCTGCAATTTTTAGGGCTTATGACCCGGACAGTTTACTGCAGTAATTATCCCAGAACGTTTATTATTTTCATATAAGTTGTAATGTGCGTAATTTAATTAAGAAATAATCATTAGAGAAGAAATGGAGAAAAAGTAAAATAAAAGTTCTGATTCAAAGGAGATGGAATGAATTTGAGTTACAGAGAATACATGTGGGCAGATCACGGCGGAGCAGTTGTGGGGAAGGGCAAAGATGGGTACTCGAGGAGGATGGAGGAGAGCAGGAGAGACTGGAAGAGACAACAAAGTCTATGTAATACTACCAGAGGGATTATTATTCTCTTTATTTTTTTTCGTCCTGGGACACAAAGGCTTATTTCAACAGGAAGAATAAAATGTTTTGTACTGAATGGTCTCTTACCCATCTTAAAATGCTTCCTGCCCTAACTAGTTCCCTGAAAGCAGTGGCAGCGGTGACGCAGCGGTCCACAGTTATGCCTTGAAGCACATTTTTAAGCACCTAAGACAAAAGGAGGAGGCTTTGTGTTCAGGTTCTATGTGCACCATCTGCTGAGAGGAGACACACAGACTTTCAGAAGGCTGCCAGCTGGCTGGCCATTTCTCTCTTTTCAAATAAACATTCAACATGTTTTCAGTAAACTCTGAATGATAAAAGTCTGCTTTTTCCTTTCTGCAGTTCTCACTGGAGAGGGTGAGAGTTTGCTTTTCCTTGGCCATATTATATATTTCCAGCAAGATGAACTTTCACTTCAGATTGTTATTATCTCATAAAAATAGCCCACACGGAATAATATTCATTATTAGGGTATTAGATTATGAACTTTAAAGGGGTTATTAGCAAGCTAAAGAAAAAGATCACTTGAAGATTCCTTACTGAGCCAATACCTGAACTATTCCAAGGACGTTCCAATAAATGACGTCATTTTAAAGAGAGATTTTTCTTCCTAACATGTTTGATTTATAAAAAGTGAGGAATGCAGACAGCTCTGGGGGGCAGCACAAACACTGCACTGCTTTCACTGCATGGTGATCCAAGACAGCAAGTGAATGCCACGTCTAGGTACAGCACACTGACAAGTATCACCACTCAATCGCTCTGTATTTAGCAAAGACCCTGCAGCCAACACTGGGTGTCTTCAGGAGTTAAGATCTCAGTTTTATGTCTTGGAGGATACTCATCGTCCATGGACATCCAGATGTTCATGTTTGAAGTGAGCAGGATGGAGCAGTCTGGCATGGGAAAAGATACTTTTGTAGTCTGAAAGCAGCATGCACCTGAACCACACTGTCACCCCCAGTAGGAATGCAACACTCGAACACCACTTTCAATTTTTATCTCAACATCTTTTAAATAAAATCATAAGGAGTATCAAAGTTGTTGGAGTACCTGATTCTCCCCGCCTCGCTTTTTTAATGCCTGTCAGAATATGCAAGCAATCAAGTTATTGTTATTAGAGGAAATTCCAGAGCATCAGCTATTGTCTGATAATCGCTCATCTGAATGCTCTTCCTTGCAGGACATGTGAGGTCATTTTCCCCCCTTTCACTCGCAGATAAGCAGTCTCAGTGCCCTTGATGTGGAGAGGTACACGCAGGCGATTGCCAGGTAGCCCCAAGCTGTAACTCCCGTTTTGTCTGCCTCCTAGGAATCTGTGCCTATGACCATACCAGCTCCATTTACGCAGCCATTAACTCTTAATTTCAGATTCTTAATTTGTCCTGGCATTTTCTTCCATCTGCTGCTTTGCCTCTTGCATAAAAGAAGGTAATTTTTTGTTCTGATGTTTTTATTTTATGATCTCAAGTGTAAGTACAAAGTTTATGTCAAAGGATTCAAAGGTTTTTGGGTGGCAAAAGACAGATGGGCAGACAAGCATACAAAACATAGTGTTTTTTGAGAGACCTGGGTAACAATATTTATAGCAACAACCTGATCCTTCAAAGAAACACTCAGGTCAATACATTTTCTTTGGCATATTCTCTTATCACCTCAGTAAGTTTGTGTAAAATTATTCACATGCATAAACATTTACAGAATCTTTCCAGGGGTCATTTCACATCGCTCAGTATTTTAAGCTCATCTTTTTCTTTGGTGATATATATTGTTCACACATCAAGAAGCTAAATGAAAAGCACAGTGGTATTTTGCTGGTTTAAAATCCTTTGGCTCAAACTGTAGGACAATTTCCTTCCCAGGAGGATGTGTCATTTAAAAAAGTTCTGATATAGCCTTTCACCCTCCACCCACCCCAAAAATGTAAAAAATTTCATATTTAGCTCATTTCCTTCTGGGACAGAGAAATAATGTGAGTGAGAGTACATAGGAGATTTGTGACCATCAATTTACTGGCAAGACCAATAGCCTGTCCAATGAAGTAGGAAGGAAGTATAGTTCATTTCACGGCAATTACTATTGTAAGAAATGTTTCACATGCTGAAATGTTCCGTATGGCCATGAAAATGCATCCTCATGCTACTAAAAACAGATTAGGAAATCGTTACATGCAGAAACATAAACAAAAAATTCCCAAAATAGCATAAAAGAATGAAGAAAACAATTAAGTTAAGGAAATTCCGAATGGAGGTGGTAACTACATCAGGCAGTGGCATACCAAATATAGCGTATATAAATAAACTGAGACATAATAAAAGGTAGATTTACTGAAGTGCATTCCGCACAACTCATATCCTGCTGCATTACTTCCTGTCATTAATTACCCCATCTACATCCAAATAATATCAATCACCCAATTGGAAGCACAAGTTAATGAGCAAAATTTCATACTCTGGGGTCAAGTTCCTTTTCCTTCATTTGTCTTCATTAGCAGCACCTCTGAAGGCTTTCCCAAAATAGAAGACAGTGAATTAGTCAAAGAGATTTTAAAAGTCGCACTCAAGAATGCTCAGAAATAAAATAGCAGGATTAGCCTCAGAGCTCTTAGGATGAAATGAAGGTTGTTATTGTTAATAAATAAGATTATCAAAAAACTACGTGTCTTGCCTTCCTAATTATTTTCACCATCTGTACTCTTGACTGGGTGTCACATTTTCCTGGCACCTTGGCACTGAAGGGTACACAAGTGCTTTAGAAATTACTGCCTGGTCTGTAAACTGCAATGGCTTTCCTTCCCAAGGACAAAGCAAGAAAATCAGCCACCACTGGTATCCCATAGTATCTGCACAGAAAAAAAGGAGACCAATGCAGCCATGGGACAGCCACACAGAGGTCCCGCTTCTCCGCACCCCCTTCTTGGGACTTCGAATCTCCTCCACCTTTGTTGCCCTTACAGAAGTCGTGCACACCAAGACTCCACTGCAGAGTCCAAATCCCTTAAATAAAATAGTTACGGGCAGGAGCTGGAGAGACAAACAGGAAAGTGGGGTGTTCCTGCATTCATTCTCCCAGGAAATCTCTTCAGCTTATGTCATTTCTGCTTATGAGCTGCCAGGGAAAAGGAGAGGGCAGTGTCTCAGGGTGCCCTTCTTTATCAGTAGCCAGAGTCAGCTTGAAACCTCTGCCCTTGACTCACGATCGGGAAAATATAACATAGCCTTATAGTCCTGGGAAATATGTTGGTCACCACATTTATGCACCAATGTGGGGTGACAATGCGGCAGTTATTTAGCAGCTCCCGCAGTTTGCACATGCAGGGTGAGGTCAGAAGCATCAGCATCACTGAGAGGCAGCACAAGGTGGAAGCATTTGGAGATTAAATGTGCACCCAGCACATCTCTGCGCTGGGGCAGAGACTCATAGGTTTTCCTATGACCATGTATAGAGGGACCTCAGACTTCTCTCTCATGAGAATAGATGTTTCTCCTGCACAGATCCTATTCTATTTAGCACTAACACAGAGTCTGTTTATAAAAGAGCAAGGTGAAAAATGGCAAAAAGCTGCTCTTCCCTTGTAGCAGAGCAGTATTTTACTTGAGAGATATAAACCAGACTTCCAAGGATCAAATGGTGCCACATAAACACGATCGAAACCACCCTTTAGTGCAGTGCTGCCTACAGGTGAAGGAACAGGAAAAGGAAAAAAGATTTGAGCACTTGGAGTTGTGTTGTTGGTGGGGAGGTACGTTGTGTCAGTGAAATTCAAACAGTTGATGTAGTTTGAGGTCTCCAGCCCTGTGAAGGTAGAGGGCACTTACAGGGATCAGACCAAAGCGGTGAGGCACGATTCCGTCTCTCTGGTCCCCTCTGGAGATGCTTTGCTGGATGACCTTGGCCACGGGCCTGCTGCGTCCTCTGCCTGCTGCCTGTAAGAAAGGCAGGAGCATTTAAAAAAACTGACAATAGTCCATGACTTTTTGTTGCAGCTCTTGCAACACTGACCTTTCTAACCAGGTGTTCAGGACCAGGTGGGGACTAAGTCCCCTCTTTCCAGGAGTGTTGGTCACACTCAGAAGCAAAGCTGATCTTTGTGAGGAGCTGATTGACCCTCCCAGCAAAGCCACTGACAGCAGCACCCTTTAGTAGCCCCAGTGGAACTTTCTGGAGAGCCTTTAAATCACCCAAGTTAAAAAACACAATATTGTTGTGAAAAAGAGCCTTCTCAAAACAGTTTTCATTTCTTTTTGGTTTTATTATTAAATCAGAATTTAATTCGTAACAGTTCCTCCCAGGGAATAGTTTCCTTCTTAACTATTTGGCTTTGGAATCTCCTTGTCTCCAAACAAAACCTCTCAGCTTTCTGAGTCAGATCAGCTTTCAGGTCTGGGTCAGGTCCACGAAGTGATGGCAAGTAAAGCCATGGCAGATCAGTCCTGCATGCAGCAGGCCCCATCGCTGATCCCTCTCAGCGCACCACTGAAATTAAGCCAATCCCTGCCTTAACGGCAGCTGCTGACAGCGAGAGCAGGTGACACCAAGGTGGTGCATGGCTAAACTACCTCTGCATAACGAGGTTCTCCAAGGACGGACACAGTGGACCAGAACAAAGCAGGTACTGAGGGAGGTCAGCGGCAGGACACGGTGCTCCCACAGCACCAGGGCCCGGATGGAGGCAATCCCCCTTCAAGGAACAGAAATGACTGAAAAGTTCCAGGTGCACAGTCCTACCTGAACGTGTCCCTGCCCGACAGGGCAGAGAGAAGAAAGGCTTGGTTTGGCCTTTTTTAGTTTATAAGAAGCCTTAGTTAATGGGGATGAGTGGATATTTAATAGATGAAATAGGAAAATTAATTTACTTAATTTTATCATCAATTTCCTTGGAAAAGCTCAAGAGAAATGCAATGCCAGACTCCAGATAGAAGATTATTCCTGCAAGAAAACAGATGCTGAGCTGCAAAACTGGGCCCTGGAAGATTAGCCCGGGTCCTCATAAAGCAGGCTGGGACTTCTTTTGAAGAAATGTTCCAAATGTAATTTGAACAATTAGTTCATCTCAAGTATTTCTAGATCCCTAGACAGTCCCTGTGAAAGAAAAAAAAAAAAAAAAACCAGCCAGCCAATGTTTTGGCCCTACAAAGAAGCTGTGTTAGCGACACTGTGATGGCCCCTAACGAGACAGCTATTATTGCTATTGATTTTCTGTGGAAAATTGACAGAATTGTGTGGTCAAGCCTAATAAAAGGGATATGAGATTGATTTTTATACCAACTGTCCATGTACCTTGGTCAGTCATTTATACCGGCAGATTGATGGTAAGTGTAATCGTGATCATTTTGGAAATCTGTCTATCAGCAATTTATAAAGTCCAATTAAAGACCTCTATTACAAACTCTCAGTATGCAATAGCAACTACATATTAAATTGCAAACTTCATTTTGTGAGGCTAATCTACCTTTCTTGCCACTGTCTTTCCAGTTCTTCTGGGAAGCAGACGCCAACACTGATGACAAAAGACAAATTTCAAGATTTGCTAAAGCTTATGTGCCTCCTACTCAAAAGGAAACCTTCTTCAGCAGAGAAAGTGTTCAGGTGAAGAAAACTGGCTAGTGTCAACTCAACAGAGCCCCCGCTGTGAAGACTTTAAACATCTGGTGACATTGATCAAGGGTTACATGATAGGTAAAAGTGATACCCCAAAACCTCAAAACTGTGAAGCCTTATTATTCTCTCTGTACAAATGAAGTAGTGGTGTGCTTGAGCGTGTGACAGGTAAGCCATTAAACATTATGCCTGTCTGCGATCCTACAAAGAGCTGACAAAGGTTGAGGCAAGACAAGTGTCGTGCTGCCTTGAGCAGCGTGTGCAAACCAGGAGATGGTCACATGTGGCTTTACGAGACATGCAGTGTGAACTGCACACACTCTTGTATAAACTTCAATAATCTTAAAATTTCAGCATAGTTCAATATTCAATATTATTGTGGGCCTTGGTATGTGAAATAGGGTAAAATAACCTAGAAGTAGTTTAAAGCAAGAGAGGCAGAAGAACATGACTGAGTGTTCCCACAAGCCTCAGCCTGACTTCAATCATGCTAATTTAGGTAACTAGGAAATAAAGTAACAGGAAAGCATTAGAGGCAAAGAGTGTCAGACATGAGTGATAAGCCGTGACGTCCTATCTGCTGGATTAGCAGAAAGAAGCTGGTCTGCAAACAGCAAGGAGGTATATCTGCCTTAGAAAGACAGAGATAATTCGTATTAGAGATAAGCTATTAAAGGAAGAACTCGACCCATGTCTGAGCTCATGTTCAAAGAAAGATTACTATCTGCAGATGGCTTGGGAGCTTCCTTAGAGCTCAGATAAGTTTAGGTAAGATTTCTCCCCTGCCAGAGAACTGGCCCTCTTATCAGTGAGTGATCTTTAAGGCAGGGCTCGGAGCTTTCAGCTGTAATTCCCACTCCTGTGCCTGTTATCAGAAATTTAGAACTGAAGCCTTACAGAAACACTTTTGCTTTAGCAATATCACATTGTCCTTTTTCTACTCTTTTTATCACATGTTCAAAAATAAAAGTGAAACTCTTTTCCATCCACAACAGCGCTCACTGTCACCAGCGGCTGATAGGGGAGTCAGCCCTGGAAGGGGCTTTCGACACTCCAAGGTGATGAAAGGATGCTCCTTCACCTCCTCAGCTGGTACCTGGCAGATGGGTACGCATTTCCATTGACCCTGTGAAGACAAACTAAACCACCCAGAAGCTGGAGCTCTGGGAAGAGACATGCCATGAAACATGTGAGGTAGAGAGTTTGTCCCCTGCAAACCTGCAGGCTAAGTAGGCATCAGGCTGGAGCTGCGCTGCTAGTGCAAGGAAGGCAGACCTCATTACAAAACGCAGCCATTGGGTCAGCATCTGCGCAGGGCGCTTGGAGAGGACCACCTGATGGTGTGCAAACCTCTGGTGGGTGCGGGAGCGCAGGAGCATCGCTCCAGTGTGCCCTGGGAAGCAGAGCAGAAATCCCTGTGTCCATGGAGATCTCAGCAAGTGTTTCCAGCAGCTCAGTGCAGCTTGCTCGGTGCAGCTTGGGCCTGGGTAGCTTGATCCCATTTGTGCTGTGCCCCATTTGAGCGAGGAAACTAATAGGTCTCGTGGTGGAATTTATTAGCTCGGATGAAGCCTGATGTCTGTGTTGGGGGGACAGGGAGCAGGAGTTTGTCATGAAACACTGCTGTAGCACCTGTCTAAAGGGGCACGCGCTGCACCAAGCTGCTTCCCCCATAACTGCTTTGGCCTACCTGCAGCCGTGTGGCACAGCATGGCCACAACTCGCCGGCTGCCACATCTGAGCTGGCTGCCTTGCTGAGACGGCTGTGGCTGCGTGTCCTGTCTTTCTGCAGCAGCGCCCACAGGTTCATTGAGTTTTGAGCAGTCGGACAAACTCAGACAGCCGTGGTCCTTGTACCTGTGGTCCTTGTCGTTGCAGGGAAAAGCTTTAGCATACGAATTGGGTGGATCCACAGCTTGCGAGACAAACAAAAATGAACACAAACTTATTACACAAAAAATCTTGTGATTTTAAGTCAATTTGTTCCCTGGGGATCGGGGCCAGAGGTATAAACACAGCTAAATGAAGTTTACCTATCCTGATTCTGGTCTATGCAGCATCTACCCACTTTTCGCTGCATGAAAAATCCAAGCAGGAGATTTTCCCCAGCCGCCAGCACTGGCCACTTCTCTGGCCAGCTGCATGTTGCCATGCTCATGGTGCCACTGCCTTCTCTGCAGCCACAGCTCATGGCAACAGCCTCCCATGATTTTTACCCATCCTTTTTTTTTTTTTTCTTTCCCAGCCTCCCCTCTCTTGCTCATCCTTCTCAACAGTTCTGTCATGCTGGCATTATCTGTCTTACCATCTTGCTTGATTAGAAACCAGTTTGGTTAGGTTACATGAAGGATGTTATACAAAGTAGAGCCATGACAGGTAGGTCTTCATTCCTTCTCCTAAGCATCCAGCTTCCAGGCCCAACGTGCAGCTGGGTGTCCCATCAGCTGCTGACAGTCATGTTTCCTTCACTTGAGATGGGGCTCATTTCTGGCAACATTGGAGCTGATTAAAACTCTTCACAAGATCAGCTGATTAACTGAGACAACAGAAACATTGATCAGCAGGAACCAGCACAACATGAATATTCAGGAGGCCTTAAAGTAAAATTTCTTTAATAAATGACACCCCCTCTTTCATGACGTCTGGAAGTGTCTCATTCGCAACTACTGAGCTAGCAGCTTCCCCTCCAGCCTCCCTGCACAGCAAAGTCTGTTCACTACCATGCTCAGGAAATATGCTGAAGATGCTCAAAAAGAGTGACAGAGATTTGCCGTGCACTGATAACCTGTCCCATGAGAAAGCAATAACCTAATCTTGATAGAAGAAAGGAATTCTTTTTACAGTAAGAACAACAATTCATTGGAAGAACCTTCCCAAGGATGTGGTAGAGTCCCCATCACTGGAGGTTTTCAAGATGGGCCAACTGCAGGGTGCTAGATAATAGGTTCCCTTTCCCACTAAAATGTTGGACCAGATGATCTTTCGAGGTCCATTCCAACCTGGGCTGTCCTTGATTCTGTAATAAAAGTGAATGTGAGCTCCTGAAAACATAAAGCAGGTGACCAGGCTCTGCAGGTCTCTGTTTCTTGGTTGGTTTTGACCACCTGTACCTCTGAACGCACTGGTAGGTGGGCAGCCTGGTAAAGCGGGCAAGGGCAACCTCAGAGTTCCCTCAGCCTCAGCGTCTCTCTTTCCTAGGCAGCAGAAGCAGCAACCAAGACTTTTCAGGAGCTGAGAGTTTTGCAGCATGCTAGCACCTCAGCTCCGTTCAGAGCAGTTCCAGCAGCAGACAGGGGCGACATCTCCAAGGCTGAAGTCCTCTTTTCTCCCCTTATCGTGAGATAAGATACAGGTCGTTTGGCATATTTCTGTACACAGAGAAATCTAATTGGATTCATTATAGCAGCATTTGCATACATTAGCATCACCGCTGACATAGAGCGGAGTTATTATTGTATAACTGTCCCCATTTGGAAGGGGCCGTCAGTCAGCCTCCTACGGTGCTGGCAGGAGGCATTTTCTTGGCAGAGAGACTGCTGCAACCCGCTCTCCATCCCATTTGTTTGACAAACAGTATTGTATCAGCCAGGAGACTTAACTGTCTGTCACCATGATGACACATATCTGGTCTATCATAAAAAAGGGAAATCTCCCTGAATTTATATGTGTGTAAATTAAAAAGGTATTGTTTCGGCAACTTCTTAACCTAACTAAATTCTGAGCAAAGTGAATTTAAATTTTCCATTAGACTTTTTGTCCTGTTTTATAAATCATAATGGAAGCTGTGAGCCTTTTCATATGTGACTTTAACCAGAAGCACATGCTGAAACAAAATTTCTTTTGTCATCAGTTATTCACAACTTTTTGTAATGTATAGAAAATTATAAGCTCTGTAGCACAATTGATAACTAGTTGGTGTATGCTGAATTAGAAGACTTTTCATAAAATCATAGAATCATTTAGGTTGGAAAAGACCTTTAAGATCATCAAGTCCAACCATTAACCTAGCCCTGCCAAGTCCAGCACTAACCCATGTCCCTCAGTACCATATCTACATGTCTTTTAAACACCTCCGGAGATGGTCACTCAACCACTTCCCTGGGCAGCCTGTTCCAATGCTTGATAACCCCTTCAGTGAAGAAATTTTTCCTAATACCCAGTCTGAACCTCCCCTGGCACAACTTGAGGTCATTTCCTCTTGTCCTATTGCTTGTTACTTGGGAGAAGAGATCGACCCCCACCTGGCTACAGCCTTCTCTCAGGTAGCTGTAGAGAGCGATAAGGTCCCCCCTCAGCCTCCTTTCCTCCAGACAAAATAACCGCAGTTCCCTCAGCTGCTCCTCATAAGACTTGTGCTCTAGACCCTTCACCAACTTCATTGCCCTTCTCTGGACGCGCTCCAGCACCTCAATGTCTGCCTTGTAGTGAGGGTCTTGATAGGATTGGAGTAAATACTTTCTAAAAGGTTTTAATGCACTTTTCTCTGTTTTTCTTTCACTGGAAAATGAGCATACAGGATAACCGTGTTAGGAACCTGATGTTCATCTCAGCCCCTGACAATGACATCATTTCCTCTGTGTGCCAATGTGAGGTCAATTCTGTTGATGGAAGAAGAAACAGAACATTTCTGAAACAGAAATAGTAATAACTTTTTGAAACAGAATTTGCCTGGAAGGTTTTACAAACAAGAGAGAGATTAAATTTAAAAGTATTTTTATTTTTGCAAGTAATACTAGGTATTTGGTACGCGAATACATGTCTCATGAAAAAAAACATATTATCACCCTGGGAGGTGTATGCTTTTATCACACGAGTGTCCTAACAAACAGGACTGAAGATCACAGATAAGGAGCAAAACCTGAGCCATTAATGCCTGCGTGGATAATACAGCTAATGAAAATAACAGAGCAGCTCTTCAACCTGCAGAAGCCAGGGCTTTGCAGAGACGCAGCTTCCTGCTGCACCGGAGGACTTTGCTGATGATCAGAGTCCCACAGTCCTAGAAAGACTAATCAGTGACAGCCACGTAAACTGGCTGCTGATGGGTCCTTCCAAGAAGCTGGGCATAAGTATATTTGTGACAATCTCTGCGATAAGTGCAAAGCAGCCCCTATTCTCAGCCTCATTACGGATAAAACTTGTGATGGGGAAATAATGGGAAAGGTGGTGAGATGCTGTCAAACACCCGTCAAGGCAAAAGCCAAATGTCGTCTCCTAGACAATGCTGCTGTATTAAACAGGCGCTGTAACAGAGTGCATTATGCAAAGGAGGTGCAAGATGGACAGCTTGGCAGCAATTCAGTTACTTTGGACAGGCAGATCACTGCCAGTTTTTCTGGAGGACAAATATTTTGCTAATTGATGAGAAATGCCAATGAAGGAACCTATGAACCGCAGACGAAATTCAAGACTTTGTTTGATTGAAGAGATCTACCAATTACAGTGAAATACAAGATGACGCTATACTTTTTGCTAAGAGAAGTTTGGAGCAAGGCTGTTTTCTTCTTTATGGAGATATATGAGAATTAAAGAGAGAAGACAGTCATGCTTTCACATTCCCATTTAGGACACCTCTTCTGATAAGACCGGTTTGGTACAGCCCTAGCCATTTCCCAGCAGTGGTTTGCACATCTGTGTAACGTATAATGTATTCGATACACTCTCTGGAGACTTCCTCATAACCACAGAGAAGGAGCCACAACACAGTCTAGTTTGGAAAGAAGTGTGAGAAACCATATTAAAACCTGAGAGAGTGCTTCAGAGGGAAAATACAGCTACCAAAGCAAATTCAACCACAATGTTCCTCAAAAATGTGTTCTGGGCTCTGTTATGCCCACAAACAGTGAGGACCACGCTTTTGCAGAGTGAGGATATCTCCTGCTAGACATTCGGAGTCTGCTACAAAGCTCTCTTAGACACAGAGACGGATCATCCGTCAGAGGAAACACTGAGCTCCATTTATTTGCAAAAAAAAAAAAATCTGTCTCAGACATCATTACAAAAATACAGGGGGGTTTATTAGTCACAATTTGTTAAAAATAAATAGTTTTTAAAAACAAAGCCATCATTTGGAGAGCGGAGAGCTAGCACTTTAGAAACAAAGTGTTCTGCCCTTTCTCTCCTTGAAGGAAGGTGGATGGCAGCTCCCTGCTGCCCAGCGACCCCACAGCCCCCTCTCCGGAGAGCATGGCGCTCAAGAGATAAAGAAGCTGTTAGAGCAGCCGCCGCTTCTCTCCCAGATAAGGATGACTAATAACTCACTCAGCAGGCCTCTCTTTTTTGGAAGTGTCATTCTTAAAGGCTTACAATTAGTCAAGTCTGACTGAGGAAAATAACGTTTCCCGGGGAGTAGTAACCAGCTGAGAAAGCTGGTGGCCCAAGATGAATCAATTAATCCTCATCAGCCAGTCCCCAGAGCAGTAGATCAGTGGAGGTCACGGGCGCTCTGCATGAAAGCCCACTTCTACCGAAGCGTGAACCACCATGAGCTGGTACCCTGGGCATTTTTAGAGGATGGGTCTCCATCCATCCATCCATCCATCAGTATAAAATCCTGGAAAGACTGACCTGCCTGCAAGAAAGCCCACCGAGCTTGCTGAGACCTCATGGGAGATGGTTCCCATGGGTGCCTCAATCACATTTTTACTAAAAGGTAAACCTGCCACTCGTGGGGCTTGCCCAGAGGAACACCGGCTGTCACCAGCTGGAGCTAGTGTGCTCTGGCAGAAGTGGGGGGCAAAAGCATCTTCACCCCAGGGCCTACAGCCTGGAGCCGGGTCCTAAAGAGAGGCAGCATCTCAGCTGCTGGCACTGACATTTCCCAAAGTGTGTGCCCCACACAGCAACACAGCCACACTTTTTAACCCCTTGGTGCCTTCAGCTGCTGTTCCCCAGTGCTGCTGCTAACAGCCATAATAGAGGAGGTTTGAGCACCCGAAGAAACCTCAGCAGCAAAGGCTGGGGCTGGGGATGCCTGTCAGGAAGAAAGCAGTGCTTTTCCACCACTGCAGAGAGCTCATGCTGGGGCAAATTCCTCAGGGAAGAGATGCCAACATCTAAAAGCATAAAAGCAAAGAGGGTTTGTGCAACCATAAAGAATGCGTCTGAAAAAGAAAGCAGGACAGTACGGCTGCCGGCGTGCTACCGAGGGGCCTCAGCTCTCCCGCTGCAATGATCCAGGCACAGCCACTGCCGAGCAAAAAGAGACAGGAGCAAGCACACCATTCCCCGCCTGTCAGCAAAGGGAAACAACAGTCGGATTAAACCCTGCAGACTTCAGTCAGCAACCGCTGCTTACGCCGAGAATTTCAGGCTGCAGATAGAGGTCGTGTAAATGTTTACATACAGCATTTTAAATCAGTTCCTGTGACTCATCACAATACAAATATTTTCCTCACTGAATGTAGGCATATAAAGATTACCTGTGGAACTACAGCCACATTTAATTTCTGCCGTGTCATAAATATCAATAATTAAATAGGAACTGTTCTGAAGATCACAGGAGGAGTCAACAGACTAAACTTATGATGCTACAAGAAAAGGATATTTTCCTATAACAACTCTGAGAATGTCTTAAAGAACCATCTCATGATACGGCGTGTTTTCCATAATCTATCTAGCAACTCTTCAGCTTTTGAGTGAAAGCAATATAAAGGATTAAACCAACTGTAATTTAAAAAATTCAATTAAGATAAAAAACCTCATGAAATGGCACTTTCATTCTGCAAGTACATGCTCTCTCCTGCTTTACCCAGCCACATTTCCCACACCAAAAAACTGATTTGCCAGCCCCACAAAGGCAACAGCATAAGAGGAGTGCAGCAGAGTCTGTCTGCCCTTTGCATCACTGGGAAAACGGAACGCTGCCTTCTACCTTTCAGCTACCCATGCGCACGCAATGCAGAAAACCAGCCTGGCTTTCCAGCACACAGGTTATGTTTGCAAGGACTGGGAGGAAAAAAATGTCAATTGTAACCTAGGCAAACAGGCCATGGTGTTTATTAAAAAGATAATAGGCCACCCCACAATGGATAGCTACAGTTACAGCTCTCATATTGCTTGTTTTACAGGACAGAAGAAGGGTTGGAGAATGGTCCTGAAACACAAAACCAGGCAGGCCACCATTTCAAGGCAGATTAGGTAGCTACATAATGATCTGTATGAAATGAGCTGGTAATATCACCCCAGTTTTGGAGGCAGTAGATACTCCCATTAGAAAAATCATCATCAAAGCTATCGTCTTTCTCACTGGAGGAAGACAATTCAGTCCTGGGCCTCCATCCATTCCCAGAAATGATCCTTCTGCGTAGCATACGGACAGGCTGGGATGCAGATGCCCAGGCTGCACTCCTCAGGTGCCATCCCTGTGCCGCTCAGCAGGTGGGAAAAGGCATTTGCCTTCCCAGGGTCTCAGGGCAGCACTTCTACCCAGGCAGCAGCTCTTGTAGGTGGCAGAGCTGTACCAGCACATGCTAGCCTGGCACTGCGCACTGTCACAGCCATGTCCGCAAAACTCTCCCGGATGTAGTCTTATTCCAGGATCAAGGTCTTTTTTCTTAACTTCACCACTGTGGACTAGAAATCAAAAATCCCCTGTTATTCCAGAGGTGGGGTTTCACCGTGGGGATTTATACCCGTGCATCCATTTCGGCTTACATGTGCTGGAATAAATATATTGGTAACTGGTAAATATCCCTAGGCTGTTTGGAAGTATAATAGAGACAAAAAAGCCTGGGGACAGGGGACAGAAAGGGAAGGAGGGGAAAGGAGAGGAGGCAAAGGGCTGGTCTGTTTAACTGCTCTCTAAACAAAGAAATCTTGGAGCTATGTCTTTAAAGTAAGGTTTTCAGGGAATGCAGACATCCCTTTCACATGTGCTTTATCAATTCCAGGAAAGCTGATGAGATGCTCTTTCTGAGAAAGCAGGTGGCTCTGCTCCATCCAGCTCTTTGAAATCACCTAATGAGATCGTTTCATCCCAGAGACAACTGAAGAGCCCACACTGCACAGCAGCCGCCGAACGGCAGAGCAGTCTGAGAGTGAAGGGCGTTCAAGGTTTCGAAACCACATCCTCTCTCATCTCGACATGATCGAATCAGTGATGAGACGGCGCCTGCAACAGTCCTTGTCAGCTATGAAGGCAGAGCCACCGGTCCATCGGTCAGCGATCGACGGATAAAACGGAGACCAGCTCCTGCAGTCCCGAGGAGAAAGTAATGAACCTTTCCCCTGCCGTCTGCTCTGTGACAGATAAAAACTAGATTTTGCTGCTGAGTTTGTCAGGTGATAAATTCAGGTTAGTTTGAGGCAGGAAATCTGGAAAATGCTTATGAATGTTGTTGGCTGTGAGTGCACGGCCCAGACCCTGGCAATGCCCCTCCTGTCCAACAGGAGCGACCTGAGCAATGGCAATGCTGTAGAAGTGTAAAGGCCAGGCAGAGACCTCACACTTCATTATCTTAAAGTTCACAGAATGTCATACAGCAAATGTCATCCCTATAGTGTCAGGAGATCTGTTCTTTCAGCCACTGATCTTTTTATGTCCTTAAAGAAACAGCTCATCTGCCTCCTCAGTCTGGCAGGATTTCTCCAGTACATCCCCCTGGCTCATCATAAGCCAGCTAGAGTTCAAACGCTTTTCCTAGTTCATCGCTTCCTACTCAGAAAGGAGAGAGTGCCATCACTGGTAAAACAAACTCAAAATTCAGGTGCTGGATTTACAGCCCTTCCTTGGGGTCAATCTTTGGCCAGGCAGGAGAGGGGGGAAATGTGTTCTGCTGTTATTCCTTAGTAGATGACCTATGCTGTAAGCAGTGCTCTTGACAGAGCCCTCTTTTCCCTCCTCAGCTCTACAGCGGGACTTTGGCGTTTGGAGAGCTGACTTCTGTCCTCAGGTACTGCTTTTCCCAGCTGCCCGCAAGTGATCATCCAGGGCATGGAGGAGTTTGAGATGCAGAGTGTGTCCCTGAGGCACCACCGAGCATCTTCAAAGCAAGAGATCCTGGGTTCGATAGAAGCAGCTTAATACAGTAGCTGCTTCCCACTGAGCTACAAAACACCCAGATAACATAAATAACAACTGTCTAAGAGTTTGGGTTGCTGTGCTGCAGTGAGATATTAATTTATTTGGTTTTGATGAGGATAACACTTTTGTTTGTTATACAGATAGTGTAGGATTTACACTCACTTGAGGATAAGCAAGTTTAGAAATGCTGAGTATTTGAAAATGTGTTACTGGGGCGGGGCAGAGAGGGGAGCTCTCCTTGAAGGCAGAGAAGAACAGACACCTAGAGCAGACAGCCAGGTCACTAAGTCCTGTCCCCTGTTGTCACACAGCCCAGATCATGTCATCCCCTCTAGATGTCAGCCACTTTTCTTTGGCGGAGTAGCAAAGCATTTGCTCTGTGAACAGCTTGAAGGGTTTATTGCAAAACCTCAGTATCTAGGAGGGTAAAAACTTTCTGATTCAGATGTACTCTACATCCTCTCTGCATATTGGTTTGTGGGCTGATGCTGTCCTTTCAATAGATGGGTCTCTTCTCCAATGTTTCCCCTTTGGTGTATCAGCAGGCAGGGACAGTGGTTTGCTGGACTCATCCTGAAGCCACGCAGGACACTGGCAACCCCTGGGCAAGCTGGACACATCCCTGAGATCACAGACAGAGCTCTGCAAGGAGCCCATGCAGTCATCCCTCAAATGGCAGAGCATACTTGCTCTCCAGCCCATACCAATGGGGCAAAGTCTCCTGGGTCTCCCTGATGAAATTGCCTTGATGTAAAAGGGAAGAGAGCAGAAGCCAGAGGAAGGTCAGGATGTGAGCCTGCACAGCAGCTGACACAGCCTTTACTTCTGCCCATCACTAAATTTAATGGTGACAAAAGAGTGAGTTTTCCATTATGATTTCTCCTTGATGTCATCATCATCTACAAAATGTGCTGTGTTTAAAAGAGGTTCATACAAATATTTTGGTAACGTGCTTTAAACATCACTGCATATTGTCCCAGTATGAAGAAATAATGTCAGGGCTCTGACATTATTTCTGTCCTTGTGGGACACCTTCTACTGTTCATTTGGGCCCTCCAGTGCTGTAGAAACCATCCCAATTAAAACCACACTGTAGAGCTCTGTGACTATTCCTTCTCCTTTGAGAACAGCACCAAGGTGAAGACCTGTGCCATCTTTGAAGGGATGAAATTACTCTATTCCCACATGTCCCCATGAAATTCATAGAATCATGGAATGGTTTAGGTTGGAAGGGACCTTAAAGATCATCTAGTTCCAACCCCCTTGCCATGGGCAAGGACACCTCCCACTAGACCAGGTTGCTCAAAGCCTCATCCAACCTGACCTTGAACACTTCCAGGGATGGGGCCTCCACACCTTCCCTGGGCAGCCTGTTCCAGTGCCTCACCACCCTCACAGTAAAGAATTTATTCCTGAGATCTAATCTAAATCTACCCTCTTCCAGTTTGAAGCCATTACCCCTCGTCCTATCACTACATGCCCTTGTAAAAAGTCCCTCTCCAGCTTTCCTGTAGGCCCCCTTCAGATACTGGAAGGCTGCTATAAGGCTGAGCCTTCTTTTCTCCAGGCTGAACAACCCCAACTCTCTCAGCCTGTCCTCATAGCACAGGTGCTCTAACCCTCTGATAATTTTCATGGCCCTCCTCTGGACCTGCTCCAACAGGTCCATGTATTTCTGATGTTGGGCACTCCAGAGCTGGACACAGTACTCCAGGTGGGGTTGGGTCTCATGCGAGACGAGAAGACCTCCCTCGACCTGCTGGCCACACTTCTTTTGAAGTGTTATTGTGCCCAGGGGTAGGATCCCAGGAGGCAGCCTCACTGGGGAGGCACCAAGGGCTGGCACAAGTTTTTGTTGTTCCTGTTTGGCAAAGCTCCCCAAAGCACTCAAGGACATTCTTTAAATTCCTTTCTCCCAGCCTGTTGTTTGATAGCCCATAAATAGCTCTTCTTCAAACACAATGCTGAAAGCCCCCAATAATGAGCCAAGAGTGAAAATGTTTCAGTGTTTAAGTACTTTATTGTATTTGTGGAAGCCAAAAGCTTCAGTGCTCTGTGCAGCTTTAAATTAAAAAAACCCAACCACATATTCAAGAAATGCTATCTTGTTCCTGATATTTCCGTAAAATAGGGCTGTTTTCCTTGAGTCGTCAGAAATATACCTACAGAGCAGGAAAGGCTGTGAAAATAGTAAGGATGAGCTGAGCTGCAGCAGTGCTGCATGCCTTCATGAAGTCAGCTTGGAGATCATGGCCAGGGTTTTCACATTCAGATACCTAAATATAGAGCTGTGCGTACTCCCCACAGCTGAATTGCCAGGACCCTTTATGTTCAGAGTTGGAATGTGATCATCAATTTCTAAAAAATCAGTCTTTCTGTGATGTCTAATTTTGGGTACCAAAAAGCAAATCTCTTTCAGAACACAAGTTAGTTATGGAAATACTGAGATTTATTTTCTTTCACATGACATTCATGGGATTACTTTGTTCCATGGCTGTGAAGGCAAGACCAGGGAGCAGCAACCTGAGCTTAGTACTAATGTCATATAATATTACTTTATAAATATTGTACCAATACATACCAGTAATAACCTGGTTATCACATCCTGTTCCATCAGCACCTCCTCATAGCAACAGGAAGTCAATTTTCTGGTTTAAGGCAAAGCAGCGCTTTTGGAGAAAGCACTTTCCAAAGGGAAAGACAAAACATTTTGCCTTCCTGAAGACTTTTCACCCGTGCCAGCGTGTGTTGTGTTAACTGCCCCATTCAGCACAAGTCCAGCAGTAGTCGCTGGGGTGCACTTCTGCTGTACACGCACGCGCAAGGCAGCGTTCTTGAACTCCATGCTGCTGGTTAGCATTATTAGGAGTAATCTGATGTCATTAGATGATAATCCGTGGATTATAACGGAGTAAAATGTCTGTTATCAATTTACCTCTGGGATCTAGAAATGCTGGTTAGTCTGTTTAATCCTGCCAAATCTGACCCCTCTGTAACACAACATTTGACATTAAACGGCCCTTAGTGTCAGGGATGTTTATTTAGCACCTAACCTAGCCTTACTCTGAAGCATGTGTTTATCTTTCCACCTGGGACTAGTCCTTTTACATGATACGACCTGTGTGATTAGTTTCAGCATATGCTAAATTGCCACAGTAGATGAGGGTCTCCAGGAGAAACACCCTCCCCTCCCCTGCTTCGCTGCTGAAGGCTTCTGCATCTCATCCATCCTGGAGCAGACTAAGACTGAAGATGTATTGCACTCATTTTGGTGATAGCTGCTATAAATGTTCAGTGGACTGTGAGGCTGGGAATATCCTGTAGAAAGCAGCCGTGATAATAAGTCATGATAAAAGTATTAGAAACGCCTCACAGTCTGTCAGCTAATATATCTTTGCAGAGGAAAAAAGCATGAGGAGCAGAAAGCTCACCTCACGTCTAGTCACTGTCACATAACTTTCTTGCATTGGCAGGAGGTGGTTGAAGGTGCAGTTAGGTCTTGTTGTGATTGTTTGGCACCAGGTCCCTGGACTAACCACTGCGGTCCACTGAAACGCAGCCCAGGAATTCAGAAATGGGATGATTCCATCCCCACTTTGCAGAAAAAGTACCATCTGCCTTTCTGTGGATGTGATCCTGTCCAACCTGCTCTAGGTGAACCTGCTTTAGCAGGGGGGTTGGACCAGATGATGTCCAGAGGTCCTTTCCAACCCCTACCATTCTGTGATTCTGCCTCCCCTGCTCAGGACCGCGATGCTGCCATCACTCCTGCTTCCCGGCCTGGGAGAGACTTGGGCCTCCCCGAGGTCTCTGGTCCTGCTTGCCCCAGCCAGTGCTGTGTGCTCATGGACTGAAGCATGGAGGAGCTTGCTCTTCTCCTGGACTGGCTCTGTCTCCTGGTTGTCCCCTAATAAAATGACTTGTTGGTTTACATTGAAGCTGTCTCTCCAATTCTCTTTCAATTTTAGGAAACTAGAGGATTTGGTTTTCAGCTTGATCTGTAACTCTGGCAGTTTGACTGGTTACTCAATCAAATGCAAGACCAAACATTATGAAATTTTTCTTCCTTCTGTAGGGTGTAGATGCAACTTTTTCCAAACATCTTGCCACTTTTATCTAATCATTCAGGAAACAAAAATGGGCAGGAGCTGTGAAAGATGTGACCTCTAAAGATCTGAGGAAGACCTTCAGCTGGTACAAATGGCATTTCTCCAGCTGGACAGTGGAGTGCTGCAGCTGTAGACCAGCCGAGCAGCCAACCCACATGGCGCCTGGACCGCGGGGACATGGCACCGTGCGTCTCAGAGCCCAGGCTAGAGAGGGAGGCAGTGGAGGCATCCTCAGCCAAGGGAATCCACAGTCAAGACAAACTCAGGGTCACCCTGCTTTGAAGGAATGCCAGAAACTACCTCTAACACAGAAAAATGGGTGCGCCTTAATGCACTTTGCAACATTAGGCTCATAAACATTAGAAAACTGCAGGACCTTTTATAAGCAAGAGGACAGACAAGCTTCATAGAGACTACTAGGTCCTTCCCTGTTGCTGAACCAGTTACCCAGGAGGTGATCTTTGGCTGCAGTGATGGGGTTCTGTAGCTCTACTTCTGCCTCCTAGCTCTACTTCTCTACTTCTGCCTCCTGCTCCCAAAACTGTATCTGGTGATACCCAAACCTAAGAGCCAAATAAGGATTCAGATTCATTTATAGAATGATATTAAGGAGTCGGAGAGAAAAGAAGTATCTTCCCCTCTTTTGGGATAAAATCTAATACAAGACAGTCTCATCTTCAAAGTAAGATTGCTCTAGTATAGCAGTCAGAAGTAGATCAGGTTTACAGACATAAAGCCCCAGCTGTACGGAAAGGGGAAAGTGATGCTGGCAACTATTTGACTATCAGTTCAGGGAAGGGAATCCCCTCCAGGCCAATGCGGAAATGATGGGTGAAGAGAGAGGATCTTTGCTGTGGTGATATGAATAGCTCATTTGCAAATTTTTATCCAAATCTATTCACTTGAAGTGAAAAGCTCAGCTTGGGGACTGAGAGAGAGATTTTTCAACAAAAAATTAGTCTCAATTAACTAAATGTAACTAAGATAAATGAGCTGGAAAAAAACCCAAAACAACAAAATGAAGCAGATAAAACTGGTAAGGCCATTAAATCCATAAAGGGAAGATGCTGAAACCTGGAAGGTACCCGAATACAATCCTGCAAGTATTCCCAGGCAGGGTCAGAAAGGGATAACGGGGCCCTCCCAGGCCGGAGGTGCTGAGCAGCCAGACGGTATTGACACAGACAGTCAAATAACAGTGGAGCCCACAGCAAACACTGTGCACCAAGGTGAGAAAGAATTTTAATGAGCAATTTCAGTCTCATACATGCTATGAAAAAAGGACTTGGCATCGTTCCCAATGACAGTGCCCTCCACATTAGAGACTAAGTCACAGCATCCTCAAGGGAGGATGAAAAGGGACTGCAATAGAGTTTCTTTCTTTCTTTGATCCTGATATACTAATAGTAACATGTGTGCATAAGAGCTATGTTGGAGCAAAAAGAACAAGCTGAATAGAATAGAATAGAATAGAATAGAATAGAACTGAACCGAACCGAACCGAACCGAACCGAATCGAACAAAACTGAACCGAACAACAATAAAATAATGTTAGCTGATTTTAAGGCATTAATCCCAAGTTTTATGAACACCTATAGCAGGTCATGCACTCTTAGATAAGCAGTAACTTATTTAACCAATAGTGCCACTTTAAAAGACTATTTTCTGATGTCTTCAGAAGAACCAGCATCCCACTTCTCTCAGATGAGGCAGATGTACAAAAGCAAGGAATATCTTGTGGGATGACAGGTTCTGCCCTCAAAAACACAATGGAGGAACTGACGTGTACAGAGAGCGTAAAAGGAACAAAACGCTCTTCAGGCATCAGGGGGCATCAAAAAGCTCAGCTGTCTTCTGCAAAATATCTGCAATATGTTATTAGCCCAGGGTAAATGAGTCAGATGCTTCCCCCAGGAGCCATTACACCCCGGCCGGGCCGGGGGCGGGGGGCTGGCAGATGGCTGCTGGGGATGCCTTTCTGTCCGGAAAACAGGGAATGAAAAGAGCATGCCCCCAAGCACAGCTGATCTCTTAATGACAGACTCCTTGCCATCCGTCCCCAAGCCCAGTGTGCCGCGGGAGCTCTCCCACCCAGGGCAGTGTCAGCACCAAACCTGTCTCTGCTCTCCGGAGCAGAATGCAGGCTGCCGCGGCAGCTTCGTGGCTTTCATCCTGCTTTAAGCTAAAAAAGTATGATATGATAAGTCAGCGAAACTCATGAAAAAGCGTACTAATACCATCGTAAGGCTGAAAGAGCAACGTGCATGTTCTTTCCTCAGCTCTGCACCACGACGTGCCATGCAAGCCCCCCAGGAAGGCAGCATTTTTAGTTTTTCCAGTGACTGTGCCGTCACGCTATTGTGGGCTTGGCCCCCTTGTGAGAGCAATTTCCCAGCCAAGCTGCGGAGCCAGGGAAGGCCAGTTTGCTTCATCTGTTACTGCCACTGCTTGTTAAAAGGACACATCCTCTCACCGCTGTGCTGTTCATTTCCATTTGATCCTGTTCATTATTTCTAACCAGCTTTTTATAAATCAGTGTCCTGCAAGAAACCCCAAAATTGAGCATAATGGAGACCTAGGCACGTACACTGCTTATATCCAGACAAAGACATACCGGTTAAACTGCGGATGGCTCCGTGTGACACTGAATGTGCAACGTTGCTGCTATTGATGTGGCTTCAAATATAGGTCTTCAGCAACTCTGAGCCACTGCACACAGCTAGGGCCACCCTGAGTGTCACCTGGATATCCGACAGACACATTCATCTTTTCAAACTTTCCCTTTGAAATAACTGGGAAGCGGAACACTTGAAAGTAGTTAAATGTTTGAAAGGAAAGATATGCAAACTCTTTGTTCCCCCACAAACTTGTGAGTAGTGACATTTTTCTACCTGTTTGGAGAGATTACCATTATTTTTGAAAACATAAGATAGATTTTTTACAAAAAAGACTTTAAACTATTGGGGTTTTTCCTTTTCTTTTTCCCTAGGTAGAGCCAAAAACCTTCAGTGTTTTCTACATCAGTGGCTTCCCCCAGGTTTTTCACTTAAAAATCAGAAAGGTACAATTTTGCCTCAGTAGATTATTTCTATTATTTATTTGTGCATTTTCCTGTAAACAAGACTGACTGCTAAATGAAAAGTCATCTCCTGTGTTTCTCAAATAAGAAAGTAGCTGCTGTCCCACAGGCAGACATGAATAATTGCTTGGTAACAGCCAGTGCAGGCTTTGCTTTTCACCACGAACCTTTTCCCTATGCAGAGACTAATTAGCTACTGCTGAAAGGAAAAGGGAGACTTGCAGAGCTGCTTGGCCGCTCTCATTCCCAGTGATTTGCAAGGTGTTTCCTTACACCTCCCAGTCTCAGACCAGCCATGGTCTGACTCTAAAAACCTCCTTAGTGTGCTTGGCCATCTGCTCCGCACCCTTCCTCTGTGATAGGATTTAAAACCACACTGCATTTTTCCTGTCTCTGGAGCAAAGTAAAACCTCAGCTAGCAAGGATGAGCTCTTTCAATCGGGCAAGTGGCTTTCTGGTTAATCAGCAAGCAGTGGGGCGGTACTGCTGGGGATGCACTGGGCCACCTCTTTGGTCACTGTATTTCCAGTGAAGTATAAGGGAGAAGCAGATGGGACAAGCAGACACGTGGCTCCACTCTCTCCTCTGTGGACCCCCGTGGCTCTCCTCACCCAGGGCTATCATGCCAGGTTGACTTCGCCTTTGAAGCTTTAGGAAATCAAGGGTTTAGATCAAATCTCTCTCTGCTGTGTTCTAATACCATACTCTCTGTGAGACACAAAGATGAAGACCCAGCTTATAGGGCTACATAAATACAAGTATGCTCAGAGTACACGTTAGGAGGAAAATTCAGGACGAAATTATCTGTAACGATGAAAACACTCTGTTGTAAAGGATATATATATATGGCAAAATTGAGCTAAGGCTGTCTGGGAAATTATGACTTGGTTACTTCATAGCAGCTGATGTTTGACCTTGGAACTACAGCATTTCTTTACCCAAGTTTTCACGTGTCATATTAATAGGGAACTTCAGTATCTTCAGTCACAGACTTGACAAGCATCTCCAGTGACCATGTCCCTTGTTGTCTTTCAGCTTCATTACACATGGCAAGGATGAAGGAGATGGAAAGAGTAAATGAAGTTTTTAATTGCTTTGGAAAGAATGATGTTCTGTTCTTGTTCAAATTTATATGGAGTCACTTGTTGGGGTATTTGGCTTTTAGCCTGTGTAAAACAATAACGAAAGGGTTAACAGGGAATATAATGGATAATTATTCTAAAGTTAATAAATATATAATTAATTTCCAGTCTGCATTTTGCAATAATCCAGTCTTGCTCCCACTGAACTCCATGGTAATTTTGTGATTCATTTCAAATGAATCAGGCTGCAGAGCTATCATGTAAGGTAAAATTCAACACTTAAATAATCCCTTTATATTGAAATTCCAGGGTCGTCTCCAAAGATGCATAGCACTATTACTCTGATTATATAGATGTAGATGCTGATGTTATGCAGAGTCACCCAGATGGTCAGGTAGTGGACAAGAAACAAATCATAATCTGCTTAAATAAATGAGCTTCAATGAAGCTACAGATTGTATTTCCAATGGATAACTTATCATTTTTATTATTTACAAGGGAAGTTCAGCTTCTTCTTACAATCCATTTTTAAATGGCATTTGGAAACTGTATTCCAAAATAAAATATTACCTTACCTCTTAACTGTTAAGATATCTGTTAGCACCTTCCCTAAATGCCCAAATGAGCTCAAGGGCTCCCAGCAGTGCAGGTGAAACCACTCCCCACAGGGAAGGACAGTGGTGCCAGGCACCCCATGGTACCGCAGCATGGGGAGAGGGCAAAGGGGTCAGGACGGGATGGGGCAGCCGGCACTGGCAATGCTGGGAAGCAGGACCCAGCCCCGCGCTCACCCCGGGCATGATCCCCGCCGGCTCCCTGCAGCAGGGCAGTGAGGTTTCCTAATTCCCACATCAGCAATGCTCTGGGGAGGCCTCATTAGTTCTGCTGCTGCAACAGCCACTGCTGGTGGCACGCTGCCCCTCCTAGACCACAAAGTCAGCCTTGGAATCTGCAGATTTGCGAAAGCCTTTGATGAATCAGGAGTGAATGTTCCCAGTTTTCTCTAAAAGTGCCTGGCAAACACAGTGCACTCACAGCTGCATCTTCCAACATAGCCTCCAAGCTATTCTTTCTTGGGTCTTCTTCCCATCAGGGCAGCCATACCAGCAGTTTGGGTTTAGGCATCTTGCCAGCCCTCTTACACACTCTTATTCCCCTTGGAGAGGCTGTGTAAAGCAATGGGCATTTGCTTTGCATCATTATCCTGGGTCCTGGTTCCCAGCTGAACACTGTTTGGACTTCTTGTAGCATAAAGGCACCTGGACTCCTTCTGAAAGCAAGGTGCAGATTTCTGGTAGTTACTTCATAGTAGGGACTGCTGATTTTGTCTCACAGAAATGAGTTATTTCCCCTCTGTCTGATAACTCAAAGTGTTTCTGTTGGCAATTATGTTTTAAAAGACTTGGCAAACTGAAAATTAGCAGTGATTTTCTTTTTTTTTTTTAATAATAAAAGCAACTGGCATTTGCAAAAATACTCTTCTCATTTATGTATCAACCACAAGGCAGAAACAGCTCTTGAATTATCATTGCTTGTAGGAAACTGCCTTAACTTTACAGACACCAGAACAAAGTGCTTATTTTTGTTATCATGAAAGAAAAACTCATACGTCCTTCAGCCTGCCTATATTTCAAAGCCCATCTGAAGCAGAGCAGCAGGTGTAGCAGTTTCTCCCAGTCAGTTGAAAATACTGATGATGAATTGCATATATGCCCCCAGATCTCTGTCCCTCCTCCAAAAGCCAATCTCTTGGACTAGGCTGAACACAAACAGGGCTGCACAGGACCACCTGCTCTCCCTTGTGCTACATAATATGTTCTCCAAGCCCAGACGCAGCTGGAAATGTAGTGAATCCAAGTTCAGAGGAGGCAACTAAGGACAGCGGGGTAGAATGGAACGGGCTGCAGAAGAGAAAAATTTATTTTTTAAGTTGCTAGACTGCTGCGAGTCTCTCTCCAAAATGCGCCTTTTACCTGTTTAGCAAATGCCCAAAAGTAAATGCTATGTTAGACTGTCCAACAACATTTCTGGCTTCAGCTTACACCACCCAGATTTATTGGCTTAGAGGAGCTGGGGCAGCAGCAGCTGCTACAGAGCAGGAACTCACAGTGCGACTAGGAAGCCTTTCTTCCCGAGTGCCTTCACCTCTTTCTTCTGTATGAAGTCCCACTTCTCCAGGTTCCTAAGCGATTTAATCAAGTTGGCAGGTTAGTTCATGGGACATATTTCCCTGTCTTTTGCCTAAATCTAATTCGTACTTTGTAGCTTTGGAGACCTCTCACCAGTATCATGTCTCACTGCTACTTTGCAGTTAACATTCATGGTGTTTTTGTTGTACGGCTGCAGAGGGAAAATCATCTGAGAACAAAGTTTATAGGCCAAATTGAGGTCACATCTTTCTCTATAATAAACAGCCTTCCAACATACCTGCCTAATTTCTTCCCAGATAAAAAAAAGCTCCTTTTTACAGGTACCTTTTGTTTCCTGCTTTTTGCTCAATTATCAGCCTATGAGCCAACTTTCCACTTATTCCATTACTCTGCATCACAGACATTGTACTCGGATCTGAAATTTTGCCAAATGCCTTAAAAAGCTATTGCATTCCGCTTATAGCACTAATATCTTCAAACAATTCCACTACACGAATGAGTTATGACCTTTCTTCCTAACACTACAGTCACTTTCCCATCTTCTGCCCCTGGCTCTGGGTTGGTTTTCAATCACTTGTTTATTCCTCTGGTAGTTAAGAATACGCTGAAGGAATTTCTTAACCACTTCAAGTACAAATTCATATCTCTAATTTCCCCAAATGCTTCTATTTTCCAACCTTTAAAGTTTTTCTTTGAGTATCAGCTGGCAAGTAGCAAGCATTTTAAGTTACAGCTGAAATCCACACAATGTCATTATATACTATAATAAAAATGTATCGATTGGTCTGATTGAAACTGGTGAATCAAATGTAATTTTCACTATATACCAAAATGGACACTCTAAGCAAAATCAGAGATAAATTCCTTTTCAAACCTAGTCCTCAGAATTGACGTCTCAGGGGCAGCTAAAGTGCCAACCATTTTGTGTTTGCATCTTCATTTAAAAAAACCTAAAAACTAACCAACCAAAAAAAAAAAAAAGCAAAGTGAAAATGGATGGAACCAATGTATACTTGCAGTCCATCTTAAATTATCCAGGTAGTCCCTTTTAGTCCAATGCCCTCTGCTTGCTTGATCACTTGGCTAGAGAAGTGAGATGAAGAGATTGGCAACAAGAAATACGGTGCTGGCAGGAATGAGCCTGTTATGAAAGACATGCAGAGACAAGGAGAGACAGGGTGTCCGCTAAGGTTTGAGGAGCTGCAGAGCACACGCCAGATGGCACACACATTTCTTCCACATCTGAACCAAGTGAAAACCAACACAAGTTCAATAAGTCTTTCTTGCATTTGAACGACATCTGTTTATAAGCATTGTACATCCAAATATTAAGCCTACAAAGGCTACTAGCCACTCCCAAAATGAGATGATTTCTTGAGTCAGAGGGATCCAAAGGCAGCTGAGAGTCTACTTGTGCCACATATGAAAAGTGGTATGTTTCTGGAGACAGCTGCTGGCTTTGGCTGTGGCAGCAAGGGGGGACCTAATTCAGGGCCCAGCAGCCCAGGTGACCCTTGTGATTGGAAAACAAAGTTATTTTCATCTGGGTGCTCGCATAAGCAATAGTGCATAATCTCCTTTGCCCTTAGTCTCTACCCCAGCCCTGGATACCCACACCAGGGCTGGGAATGTTGTTCTCGCTCCTCCAGCTCTGATGCCAAGCTAGGTGCCCACAGGGGTGGCTGGAGGGCTGGCTGGGCACCACAGCACTCCAGGGCCACCACATTGTGCTGGTGTGGACACTGGAGTCAAGAGCAGTGACAGTACAGTATCACAGCCAAGTGTGCCCTGGGGGTTATACGATTCACTGAGTGAAATGAGAGCAAAGTGGTAAAGGGTATCAAGAGGCACTTTTGACCAGAGGCTGATTGGAGAAGTGTTGCTCAGACAGGTCAGGAGGGAGCAGACAAGAGCAAATAAGGAACAGCGCAGAAAAAATGTGGAAAAGGAAAAGGGAGAGTGGGACAGAAGAGAAAAGCATATGAGGTTGTTTCTGTTGCTTTTCATTAGTGTTGCAGACTTTATATTTCATAAGTATCTCAGTCATGTCAAAATACCCCAGTACAAGTCCTCACAGTTGTAGAGATGCCATCTTCTAAGTCTCTGCTTTCTCCTTCAGGTTTTATAAATTCCATGTCAGTATTTCGTCCCCAATCCTTGAGACACTTTTACCAACTCAGCACTTTCAGTTCTGCCTGTTTTTACTTTTCTTATCTTGCACGGTTTCAGTTTACATACTCTCACAGCTCAGTGACAGCTTTCTCAGCAACAGTGAACCAAGGTCAGCCAACTGTGCTGGGCAAAACCAGACAAGGGTCATGGCCAGCCAGAGCCCTGGGCCACGGACCACACTGCCTGCCTGAGCGTGACTGCATGGCTCAGGAAGGTCGTGTGGTCCCTCTGCAACATCTCATATGCGTTGTGTAGGAGGGACAACTGCATGGGTAGGATCCCACCTGGAGCTACTGATGTGGCAGACTGGTACCCATGGGGATGAACACCTCTTTCTACACATGATCCGAGATGCTTAAATCAAGATGACTTTCACAGTGATCCTATGAGCATGATATTCTGTGCACACAATAAACTGAAATACATATACAATCTATATGCACCTTCTTTATTTATACATGTGCATGTACGTAAATTCTCTCACATCCTCTGTCTCTCAAAACATACAGTAAACAGAACAAGATACCCTGGGAACCTTCATAATCAGGAAGAAGTCATACAGCTTCAGCTAAAAGTATAAATGCTTATCCCATGTTAAACACAATTTTTGAGGTTTAAAAAAAAAAGGTCAATGCTTTCTTCTTCCTTCACCTCAGAATTATGGCCAGACAGAAAGTAGAACATCCCTCAAAAAAAAGCTGTTTCCCTGGTATCTAGCCTCACTGTAGCAGGACTTCACACAAATCTCTCAAAAAAAACACAGTTCCACTTTTATAGTAAGATTTTAAGGCTAGAGGTGGCCTGTTTTAGTCATGGCCATGTTTACAGGAATTGTTTAAGGGGTCAGAATTTCAATCTCAGGCATTAATTCAGACACTCAGCAGAATTCTGTCCTCTCCACTGAAAATCATTGCACACATACACTTCCCTCCATTCAGCACCTCTGGCAATTTGTAAAATCCTGCTGTCTGATAGCCGTCAGAGGTAGTTAATGATGACACAGCTAACAGAACTTAAGTATGAACATTTCAAAGGGTACCTGATTCCAGAAGGGAAATAAAACTCTTGATTTGCAGTCCAAGCATCAGCCTGAAAGGAACTTAATTACATTAACTACAAAATGCTTATTACAAGATTATTATTTTTTTTAATTTCACAATTCTAGTATTTTGAGTTGTAATATAGAGTTAAATTTACTCTACAAAAACTGATTTTAAATTCTCCTGTGAAAAGGATTAGAAAATTAAAAAATAGTTATGCTAAAATAACTTTATGATAATGGGTGATGGTGAAGAATTTGAGTGCATTACACAGACATCTGCTTTGCAAACCAAAAAAAATTACCAAGGTGGTCTCAATGCCACTACAAATGCTACTGTTATGTGGCTTACTTCTTCTGTCTACCCTGTAAAAACAGATCTACAAACCACATCATCACTAACAACATCTATTGCAGCTGTCAAAAAAGGAAAAAAAGGAAAGGCAAAGGAAACATGGTGCATACAGAAGGGAATTTAGGAACACGGGACTGGAAAATTGCTTCTGAGGAATTGGAGACAATTGTATAATAAAATTTCTTTCATAAGTTGATCAAAAAACATCTTAAATTAAAGTGACAGGAAACTCATCAGGGGAAAGTTAAGGGACATTGAAGGTGAAAGAGAACAATTTTTGTCTTTTTGGTCCTTACCCAGACAACCACAGTAGCCATAAGGCACAGTAACTCATCAGCTTCTCAGCTGCACAATTAGTTTTAAGCTGTTCCATTTATATGTAATTTGATTTATGAAGCAGATCATGCAATTAATACAAGGAACAAAAAACTCATCACTAAAGAAGATGATGCTTCTGCTGCCCCTGAACTGACTGAACAGCCACCACTGTGGGAGGTGGGAGATCCACCCTTCACCCTAGCACAACAAGCTAAGTGCTCACAGAAGGCAAATTATATTTTGGATGAATTTAAAAAAAAAAAAAAAGAAATGTAGTTTATATTTCTTCATTTCCCCCTGTCAGCTGTCAGCTGTGCCTTGCGGAAATGAGTAACAATTTGTGATATTGGGCACTACAGAGATCTTAGTAGTTTGTGAAGTAGTTTTCATCTAGCTTTTATACCAGCTCTATACAGCATCGGGAAGTTCACTTTGCACTCAAGATCTTCCGGCTCAGCTTCGCCACTCTGCGTTTTGTAAAGGGGTTGACCATGTATTAGGTTTGATTTGTCTTTAGTAAAGTAATTCGAGTGTCAGGCAAAAGTAACACAGTGGATAATTGTGTCTGTTTTATATTCAGACGCCTTTGAGAGGAAGGGACCTGTACTTATAACCATTTCTTTTCACAATAATATAAATGAATAGGAAAGTAAGAGCTTTACCATCAGTGACCCAGGAGCACGAGTAACAGAGAACTTGGCAATTCAGGTGCTGCACGCTTCCTGGAATCTGGACTTAAAAGCTAATTTTAACAGTCTGAAAATGTAACATCTTTTGGCTTTTTGTAAAGGAAGTGAGGACTGTTTTTCTGTTTTCAGTAATCATCAGTGTATCTTCAGCATCCAATATAAATTCAGAGAATCCAGCATATTGTTTTGATCACAGATAAAGTAAAATGATACCATTTGGAAGTATATTAAATATTTAAGTATCTGATAATTTTTCTAAAACGTGTATTTCTAGATTTCTGAGACTGAGGAAGTGAAAGGAAGAAAGTGAGAGATTATGTTAGTAACTTGGGGAAGCAAATCTCCATGTTGCATAATGACCCTTTGTATCTCACCTACTTAAAAACCTCATGAAAGTGCTTTATAAATCTAATTTCTTTTCAATAGGCAAACCTGGTCATCTATTGAAGGTAAACAACTCATTTCCTTTGGAGTAGAATTATTCCAGAAAAATCTTTCATCGAAAAATATAATCCCGAGTGCTAAATCACTTAGAACAATAAAATCACTTGCATGAACAAACACAGCTTCTGTCGGTAATAGTGCTTGCTTGCCCCAGGCATAAGTTTGTTACATATGGGAAGTGATAATACTTGTGGTTACAGTTCCCAGTACCACATTTTCCTTTCCCAGTTCACACTTACTCATAGCTATGCTTATCCAGCAGCAGTTACATAAAATGCAATTCCAAACATTTATAATCCACCTCTTACAAACAATAAACTACATCAAATTAGTCCCTGACGTGCTTTGTACTAGCAAAGCAATTTGCAGATCCGTCACGAAGTATCAGTACTATTATTTGTCAGCAGTCAGTATGGCCATTTGTTCTGGCAGCGTTACCTGCAAGGGCTTGGTTATACAAACTTATAGTGGCTGTCATGTAACAGAGACACCCTCAGGGACAAATTCGGTGTCATTTATTTATCCATTCCTGGGAGCTGGAGTACATATCCATCTGATTTGACATCATGAGATGTCCCACTGCAACATCAGCAACGGTTGAGACCACTGATTTCCATTGGTGGTCTCCATTGCACCCTGTTCATTATGGCAGTTTGGGGGCCCCTGAACCCTGCTGTTGCCTTGACTAACCTGTTTCACTCATTTAGCTGTGTAGATTTCTACTTACAGACTATCCTTCAGGATAAGCCCTCTCCACGTGCCAGCCATCAGCCCTTGAGAGCAGAGAATGTTTCTTCCCTCAGTGCATTTGTTTTTCCTTTTTTTAAACCTTCATGGGACAGGCTTCTTGCTCTTCCCAGCAGAATCCTGTCCGCATCTACTCACCTAGTGCTATGCCTAATTACTACAAAGAAAATTCAGTGTGTAACTTCACTGGAAAGGTACAGCAACAAATCATTTACTTCCTCATCAACATTTCATAATTATTACGTATAACTTTCTTTGTACTGCCATTTTCCACATTGTTGAAATAGTAATTTTAACTTTACCACATTTCTTTAAAATTTGCAGCAAGTGGGAGATGTTTAGGCCCTCAAATTTTACTGGTAGTCAACACGAGATACTATTAACTCAGAAGGTTTGCCTCTGCAGTCCTTGTGCCAGATTCAACCAGCAGGTAGGTTCTACCAACCTCATCATTCTGAAAGTGTCTTTTTGACTGACAATTCTTTTCAGCAAACAAAAAAACATACTGTGTTTTGCATAGCCATCTTTGAGAGAAGATAGAGGTATAACAGCATGTTAGGAAGAACATCTGCTTAATGTCAAAATAGTACCTGCTCACTCCGTAAAGACTGTCATTAGTGTCAGCGGCGGATGCAGCCACTACTCTATCCTCTCAGCTGTGTTAAATAATAGGAACCAAAACCAGAGGGCTGAGGCATCGGTGGGGGGCGGCACATGGAGCAGAAGGATTAGCAGAAAAATGTACACATGCATTAGAAATGATGCCATGGAAGTTTCGCTACCACAAAACAAAAAAAAAAAAAAAAAAAAAAAAAGAAAATTAGTATATTATAATCCTTTTTTTTTTTTTTTACTTGAAATAGACTTGAAAAAAATTCCACAATTTACATTGGATTCCAGTTTAAGCACAAACTTAAGGTAATGTCTTTTTTTTCCAAACTAAAATGCAAGTAGGGCACCAGCTAGAACGGAAATATGAATGATTACTTAGCTCAGGTCTGATCTTACAGAGTCAGCAAAACTAAGCAAAGTAAGATCAGGACCTTAACCATGGGGACAAAAAAGCAAGTATAATATGCATGTCTCTATGTTGTATAAAATCTACTGCACTTGTATTGGTTTAGTAGGTTGTATTATGCTCCTTTCATCCTTGTATTTAAGGAAAAAGAGTAACAAGGTATTTGATTTTAGCATGTAAAAATTACAAGAAACTGAAAAAGATATAAAGCCTGAAAGAAAGGAGGGCTGCCTGTGGGCTCTGTTATCAACCTGGATGACAGGCAGTTGAAAATATGTTGCTTGGTCATTCTAACATTAAGCTATGCAAAATCTTCCCTTGCACAGAAAGACATATTATTTATACTGTTTTTTCCTGAAAATACTGTTATCTGCTCTATATCCCAAAACTCACTACAAGCCCCATATGCTGCGTCATATTCAAAACCCTGAACACTTGGGTTTTGCATATAAGACCATGGTATTATTTGTGCTCTTGATTTAAATATTAAAGAATTGAAGGGGCTTTTTTTATTTTATGTTCTTATACTAAAGCAAAATTGATTCAAGATTTACTCTTGAAAAGTCTCTAGCAGCATATAATGCCATGAATGAATGTGGTGTTTCTCTGACCTGGAAGCATCACATGTTTCTGGGTACTCCACATATCAATGAGTATTAACCTAATTATCATTAAGGTTGCTTACTTAAATTTCTGTTAATTACATTTTATAAAAATCAAAATATAAAAAGCTCACATAATATTACAAATGCTTATGACAGCCTTTCATTTAGAGACCTTCAAAAACTTCAAGAAATTATCATGTCTAGCAAACTTCTGCTAGGAATGCCATCTTGTGGTTAAAAGCTGTATATAACAACGACTCGAGGTAATTTTAACTAAATTTTTACTTAAAAAATACCGTTTTTGCAGAAATGAGGTATTCTTATATGACCTTTCAGAACTGTATACTATTCTTTTATTAACCATTCTGGATGAAAACGACTGTGAACATGGCTTTCCCGTCCTCATCTGTATACAACGCTAATTATGCAGGGAGCACTAGTTTCATTAGGAGATAGGATGCATTTATTAGCATTTTAAAGAGAACCAGATTGCCACATGTACTTAGTAAAAAAGTCCACTAAATGCCTAGTCTATTTAGATATAATTTAGTAAATTAGTCTAAAATGCATAAAAAATACACACACTTTTCTCAAAATACGTTTCTAGAGCAGAACCCTTCAGTGCATTTTACCTTCTCTAAACTTTACGGAGCATCTTTGGTTGGTATATAAAAGGTCAAGTTTAACTATAAAAAGGAAACATTGGATTTTTCAATTTGTCTTACATAGATCTTATTGTGAGCTGAAAATGTGTTGAAAATGGCCATTGGATCACAGCTTGCTCATGAAAGTAGAGAGAAATGACAGGTAAACAAGAATGGAAAGAAGGGGTCCAAAAGCATCTAATAAACTTTAAAAGATCTCTAACTTTTCAAAGCTTAGAAAAATGAATAATGATTAGCTACATTCAATACAGCTGACATTTGCATAGGCACTTTCCTACTATGTGTGTTCACCTCATTTTCGTAATGAAAGTATATATTGCCCAAACCATCACAACACATATTGTATAATGAAATTTAAAACTAATGAGCCATACCCTAATAGCCATGACTCAAGTCAGGGTGTGCATTAGTAGTCCATTTGCAATTCTCTAGAGCTAGAAAGAACAAGGCTAAACATATCCAGTAGCCTATTTAGCGCACAACTTGTTCTGTGTACTGATAACACTATAGCAGAACTGAAATGAGTTCACAATCGCTAGCACTCAAACCTCTGTGAAATACTGTTCGTACTTTCTTTAGCATGCAGGTTACTCCTGGGGCAGCTAAAAAGAACTGCCGCGATTATTTAGTTTGACCTCTTGCATAACATGGATCTGACTTGCCTGAATTAGTCCTCTCTCTATCAAACCACATCTTTTCAGGAAATCATCTAGCACGACCAGACTAGAGAAATCTTTACCATTCTGTTATGTGCCTTTATCTCTTCTTGCAACATGTCCAACTTCTACTTAAAATTGCCGGATCACCCTTTCTCTGCTAAATGGAATTTTTGCTCCAAAGACAGTTCTGCTAGGCTAACTCTCCTTTCACTAAACTAAGGAGATTCTGCTTCTCTTTAACCCTTTTATTGCTCTCATGACTCTTTTCTGTCCAATTTCCCAGCATTACTGGAAATTGTGACTATTGGAGTTGGGCATAGTATTCTTCTAAAAGGTTACATTAAAGTCAAATATACACAGCAATATTACTTTCTTGACAGTATTTCCATTTCTAAACCTGAGGATCTCACTGGTCCTTTTGGCCACAAGGCATGCTGAAAATTCATGTTCAGTTGAGCATGCACATCTCCAGACACTGTTCAGTCAGCATTTCCTACAGCAAATTGTTCTATTTAGTAAGTATATCCTCAAACCTCTGCTCCTAGAGACACAGGTCTACTTTAGACCACAGTGAAATGCAGATTGCTTACAGCTCCCAACCAAGTAATCTATCTTACTCCGTTTAAGTGGCTCCTTAGCATCTAAGTTTTGTGGCATCAGTAGATTTGTGCAGTCATCATTGTATTTCCTTCTGTGTTAACAAACTCATGGTTAAGAGCCAAATCCTGTGTGAACTCACCTAACGAATCTGTTCAGTGACAACTGTCCTTTCAGATTTACATTGTGATCGTTCCGGTTTGGACTCAATTACTGTTCTTATGAATTTTAAATTTGGGGGTGATACATTGCCTGTTTCTATAACAATAACTTATTTAAAATGAGAAACTATTTGAAAATCTAAGGGTATTCCAAATACCAGTGATGAAATATCTAAATAAAATGCTGGAGCAACAATTCCTGTGCTATGTAACTGATTTTGTGAAGTTTGAGATACACTTTCTATGAAAAATGTGTTCCTATGTTGCACAGGGAAAACACTGTGGTTTCTCTACTTGGTTAAATTTTATAAGATATTGTACATAAGCAAGTAAATCAGGTGTTTGCTTAATTCTGCTGAACAATTTTTCTATTAAACATTTTATTTCCTGTGCTGTCAAGAAAGTAGCCAGAGCCCATCTTAAACAGCTACCAGGGAATAGTCTTCTTAGTTCCAATTCCATGCTGGGAGACGGTCACAAATTTTACTTGCGTTGGACAGCAAGATAAAGATTGATGTCTTTTAGATTACTGCATTCTGAAAAACTGTTGAAGCAACAGCTTCCCAGTTCTGATAAGCATGCTGAGCACATTTATGACTACTGTGAAAAAACACAGTAACATTTAAATCCTCCTCAAGCTGCTAATATATGTTCAGAATTAACTGCTTGTTCACGTTAATTCCCTGAAATTAACTACTCATTTCTTATTGCTGTTTCAACCATTCAAGTAATTTTCAAGACCATGATCCTGAAATCATATTCTAAGTGAACCAAAGTTGCTCCACAACTGTTAACAACTAGCTCATCCCTCCACTGAACTAAGTGTGAATAAGAAAGAATAAACTGTCAGAGATTTCCTTTTCCATATTAATTCCTCAGAATATGGACCTTCCATGCAGTCTGTGGTGCAATGTAAACAGAGTGTTTAGACATCTGCTATTTTTGATGTGGGTTTATTTTTTTATACATACTTACCTTCCTGGATGATGCAAATTATCCCACTAACATCTGTCAATCTCAGCAAAGTGAATTACTGTATCATTTACTATACACCTAACTTTCAAGTGAACACAGGATGGAACACGCCTTTCAAGATTTAATATCAAATTCTGAAACCAATTCTTTTAGTGGATTTTCTTTGTATCACATTGATAAGGATTTACGAACATATTTGCAAGGAAAGTGCTAGGGTGGGTCCCGCAGTATTTATTTAGAAAAAATATAGTGGATACAAATGACTAATGTATATTTCAGGCATGCCAAACATGATATACTTAATAAGAATGTGTGTTCTTGATGTCCTTGAAGAGCAAAGTTCAACTTCTGAAAAAAACAAGAATCTTCCTTTTAGAGTTCCATCTGCTAAAATATTCTACCACCTCAAAAACATAAATAGCAATTCTTTCTAAATCATAAGATACTAAGAAAACAGAATTATCTTCTGAAGTCATCCCTCTCTGTTCTATTCACCCTTTACCTCAAATCACTGTCACCCTGAGAAGCAGGACTGTGAATAAAGGCAAGTAATGAGCAGCTGATAAGTCCATGAGCAAAACAAAGTCTTTTCCATATAAATATTCTTACAATAAAAAGTGTAAATATAGACATTACATTTGTCCTTACATTTGTCCTTAAGGTTTTTCATGTAGTATCAGTGTTCAGCAAAGATTTATCTATACGGAAGAATAATAGCTTAACTAAAGCTATGCTATTACTCCAGGTCAACAAAGCTAGTGGAAATGTGTATATATGCATGCTCAGACTTTCTGTAAACCTGGCTTATATTGACTTAGACCGCAACACCCTATCTTTAGACAAATAGGAGCAAACTGCGTATACACCAAGCCGAAATGGCTTAAAGAATCCTGCTAATCATCACAATGTAGATTTGCTTTTGTGCATCATTAGCATACCACATTTGCCTTAAGAAGTTAATATAAAATACTGCATGACAACATTCAGTGTGCACAATGTCTGCAAAAGACAAAAAAAAATGGCACTTGTGTTCACTCTTAATCATTAATGCCCTTTGAATCTTTCATAATACTGATAGTGGGAAAAAAAGTGCAATAACAGTACCACAATGTTTGTTGAAACACAGTATTTTGCTGACTGACATTTAGAAAAGCTGGGCTGGAATGCAGAAGGATTGCTTCCCTCACTATCCTACCCCATCCCCCTGCAGCCAGCTATAGCAAGTACACTGGAAATTTCTCTTCCGCTCCTCCAGGCCCAGCAGGACAAGGCAAGCCAGAGGATCGTACGTTACAGCTACCACAACACAGCATCAGCACTTGGTCACAAATACTCTGTACATTCAGGATAACAACACTACTGCAGCATTTTATAGTGCCTGTTACTAGAATCCACAAGCAGATGTGGTGCACAAAAATAGTTCACTGAAGTTTTAAGAAGTCCAAAACTTAATTCACTTTTTTAAAACTGAGTAAATACTGTATTCTAAAAGCCTTTAGATGCTCCGAGAAATGTACCAATACCATACGTGCTCTTTAACTACTGCCTTTATGCACCTTAAGATCACATTGAAAGCCCACAACTAAGTATAACTACTCTTTTTACTTATTCAATTCATATCAACCGAAAAGAGCAACTAGAAATTTTACTAATAATTCCTCCTTCGAACCAAGTTTGAGTTACTGCCATGAACTTTGAAATATTGATTGAGTCATGCCAAAATAAATCCTCTGTTAGTTTAGTTCTGACTGTTTTATCTAATAATCAGCTAACTCAAGGTAGGACATTGGCTTCTAGCCTAATCTTGTTTAGAATCTCAGCTTTTCTTTTAGGTACTTTCTATGAAAACAAGCTCTTCTTTGTAGACATGTCTATAAAGTAACAGCGTGTGACATATTGCCCTATGATGTCAAATGGCATTAAGCCCCATGGAACCAGGTACTGCAGGATTTCCACAGAGTCCTTATGCTGAAAACAATTCCCATTCCAGTAATTCAATCCAGGCAGTTGGGTTTCTTTGGTGTTTTTTTCTGTTGTTGTTGGTTTTTGTTTGTTGTGTTGTTTTTTGTTTGTTTTAAGATTTAGAATTCTGGATTTGTACTGAGCACCTCCACAGAAAGCATTATATTTTTTTCCATTTGCAACTACTGTGAGTATCAGACTGAAACATACAGAAATACTAGGTGGATGTGCACTTACCACCTACACAAGCAATGCTTCTCTTTTGGCAATATGCTTATGTTCTTCCAGAACTTGGATTTTTTTTTTTTTTAATTACATATTTATGGTCCTTCTAATGTTGCATCTGGCAAATGACGAGAATTCCTCTGCCCTATGAGGAGAGACTGAGTGAGTTAGGTCTTTTCACCCTACAGAAGAGAAGGCTCAGGGGGCGCCTCATCACAGTTTTGCACTACTTAAATGGCAGCTAGAAAGAGGACGGAGGCTCTCTCTTCACAAGGAGCCACATGGAGATGACAAGGGTAAATGGGTACAAGCTTCACCAGGAGAAGTTTCATCTGGATATAAGAAAGAAATTTTTCACAGTGAGAACACTCAATCACTGGAATAACCTCCCCAGGGATGTGGTAGAGTCCCCGTCACTGGAGGTTTTTAAGACGTGACTGAGCAGGGTGCTAGATAATCTCATCTAGGCTCCCTTTCACAGGAAAGGTTGCACCAGATGATGTTTTGATGTCCCTTCCAACCTGGGCTGTTCTATAATGGTGTGAAAATAAAAAATTATTTTCCAAAGTTACTGCAGAAATAGCGAATGAGGATTGAGCAGAGAAAAGAACTAGAAAGGTCCTAAAAAGGCATCCAAGCATGGCAGAATCTAAAAAGCTATTGGGTCACGCCTTCATTATCAGCTACATTTAATTGTATTGTATAATATATTCACTGTGGCAAATGCACATCATGCTTGGGTCTTTTACCTTACACTGGAAGAAATGACAATTTTTTAAAAAAATTTGCTAGATGGTGTGTTCTTCTCCTCTAATGTAGCAAAAAGTACAAGCAGACACACAGAGGAAGCTGGGGGATATGGCAACAGTTCAAAGACAAGTAAGTCCTGTCATCTAGGAGATGCTGCCTCTCGAAGAGGGAAAAAATGTTACCGATTACCACCTCTCTTGCCAGTACTTTCCCTTTTTGAATCTTGGTGGGAACCACAACCTCCCATAGCTACACATCCTCACATCTGATGACTCTTCACTTTTTACCTGTTACTGCATGCCATTCTAAACTTGCCAATACATCATTTTATCATTTCTCTTTATGTGAAATGTAGTTATATTTTACTCCCTTGCCAAATATAATCTACAATTAGAAGAGTATGTTTGTCCATAACCACATGATCTCCTACGGCAACTGGCTCTATTTTTTTCTGATGCAAAAAACCAATAAAGAGCCTGTCATTAGCAAAAACAGATTGCTAATGTAAATCTATTTCAGGTTAAATAACGAACACCTCTGATGCTATCACACTTTCCAGAAACTGGAATTCATCTTTCACTTTCCTTCATAAGATGCCAAGCACTTCGGGAAGCTTCTTTCTTATACTAATTCATGCAAAGTAGGAATAGAATAAAATGTCAAGGAAATTAAATTAAGAAAAACATGAAAACAGAAGTAATTAGAACAAGAAAGCTATATGACCTCTAAGATAAAATTTATATTCTAAAAACTTAGAACGCGAGAAATAAATGTAAATAAATGGTGGTCTGGTTCTTATTTAAGGAGACCACTGCTACTACTAGCAAATTCTTCTATAGCATTAAAAATGGATTCTAAAGTTGAAAATTCAAATAGAAAAGGTCTAGGAAAGAGACTACAACACATTGGAGGAAGAGTCACATTTGAAAAATTATTAAAAATACGAAATTAAATATTCTATTTTATACAGGAAAATATCTGGGAGGAAAAAAAATGCCTGAAAAACAAAATAACCAGATTTTTTTACATAAATACTGGCTTCACAATACATAAAAAACATTATACAAGAGGATAACATACCACCAAATTGAATAGTTCAAGGATTAACAATACAAGTACACTTGAATCTTTGTAGTGAAATCAACCCTCATCAGTAACATACTAACATCATTACAATATCTTATTGTGTTTCAGTGCCCTAAGTGAAGAGAGTTAAAGTTCAACTAATCACCCACTGACCAAATGATCACATCATTCTTGCAACAAAACAAGAGCGAATAGTTTCAGAAAGGTCAGACTTCATTATCTTCCTCCTTTCATGGAGAACGCTTCAAGCTTGTGAAGGAGACAGCACCAGCAAAGAAAGACAGCACTACTGCTGTCTCTACTATGTATGACCTGCAAAAAAGTATTCCAGTCTTTCATACTCTCAATTCACAACCTTTCACCACTACTAGAAATCTCACATGCATTACTTACAAATACTGTTGAAAACTTGATAGTTGAGCATAAAACTGCAGATGTTATGCTGTGGACTGAACATAGGCCACACGAATCATGACTTTATTAAAACATGCAGCCTATTAAGAAGGTATCACAAGTGACACAGTGGACCTCTGATCCATCGCTCAGAAAACTTTCATAAAATGATTTTGAATTAAGGTTTCTATATGGGACATCAGCATACTCATATCAGCAGCACAGACCTGGTGATCATCATTCCCTTTCTTTTTCAGGGTCTCTAATAGGCCCCAGTGGACTGGAGGCAGAGGGCTGTAAGAACTCAGCAAGTGAAGCTGACTTAATGGATTCTGTTTTATTTCTGCAATCCTCAAGGCCCTCAAGATAGCAGGTGCAAACTTAGAATAATGAGCTGTAGATGAAATAATAATTGGGCAAGTTCTATCTTGTAATCGATCTGCAACTACTTTAGCAACAGCTGTGTGTGTATCCAAAATATATCCTGTAGTACTGTATACGGAGTGAATGGCAGCTAGACAGTCCTCCTCAGAGCACCATCCAGCCACCAAGTCCTGCTGAAGCTTTTCAAGTAGATCTTTCCGCAGCTGGAAGTGGCCCTGATTTTCCAGCTGGTTATATAATTGTGTTACCAGTTGTCCATCCTCATTAGCAATCAGGTGCAAGTATCGCTCAAGATTGGAGGACTTCAAAATATCTACAGCTGGTGAAAAAGTGGAAATTAATTTTCTTCCCCTCAAATCATAAACACCTGTTTTTATGAAGTCAGTCAAAACATTGTTTTCATTGGAAGCACAAATACATTTTCTAATAGGAATTCCCATCATTTTAGCATACAAAGCAGCTAATATGTTGCCAAAGTTTCCTGTAGGAATGCAAACATCTACAGGGCTTCCAAAAGGAATAATATCTTGATGAACAAGATCAAGGTATGCAGAGGCATGATAAACTATCTGAGGAAGCAGCCGTGCCCAGTTTATGGAGTTTGCTGCAGCTAAAGCTGTTCCATATTCTACTGTAAGAAAGCCAGTGTAATCAGAATTAGTAAAGATTTGCTTTATAGCTGTCTGGCAAAAATCAAAATCAGATTTGACACCTATTGACCAGGCATTTTCTTTCTGACAGCCAATCATCTGTGATTTTTGAATTGGGCTTACTCCATCCTCAGGAAAAAAATTCATCACAGCAATTCTCTGTTTGTCAGTGTCATGGAGACGACTAAAGCCATCTAGGACAGCACTCCCTGTGTCACCAGAAGTAGCTACCAGAACCAAGTAATTGCAGCTTCTGGGAATGCAGTATGCAAATATATGTGGCACCATCTGTAATGCAAAATCTTTAAATGATGCTGTTGGTCCATGAAATAACTCAAGGAGAAACTGATTGCCTGCCAGATGCCTAACTGGGGCAATTTTAGAACAAGTAAAGTTTTCTCCATAAGCAGTTCCAATAATTTCCGCCAGCTTAGAAGCAGGAATATCAGCAGGATGTATGCATCTTTCTAGTATCACCTGGGCTCTTTCAATGTAAGTTGCTTCTATTAGGCTTTGCCATTCTCCAGCAGTGAATTTTGGAAGTCCTCTCTCAGGAACAAAGAGGCCTCCATCAGGGGCTAAGCCCTCAGTAACAACGTCACTGAAATATTTATGAGAGTCTTTTTCCATGCTCCTTCCAGACCTACTACACCTAGTTGAAATGAAAGTTTCCAGTTCCGAGTTTTGATATCTTTTCACAGCATCAAGTACTTTTTCTGCTACAACCTCTGCTGCAACATTCCCTCCACAAAGAACACGGATGTCATACCACCTTTTGTAGAACTGCTTCCTAAACTGAAGTATGTCCTTGAGAGAAATACCAGGAGACTGGCCCACAATGCGATCCACTTTCATTGATTTCAGCCTGCTCATAATGACCGTTGTGGGCACATCCAGATATACAACTATTCCATTTTTCTTCATATGTTGCATGCCAGCAGCATGCATTGGATTGGACCCAGTAAGGGAAATGACACTTCCAGATGCTGAAAACTTCAACAGGACTTTTCCTTCCTCCTCTAAAAATTGCTCACTACCAACATCCTGCAGTTTTTCTGACACACTCATATTCCAGGTTGTTTCAAGGACATCGTCATCTATGTCTATGACAGGGCAATCTAGTTTCTGACCTACTATTCTCCCAATCGTTGTCTTCCCAGCACCTGGAGGTCCCATCAGGATAATATTTTTGTTTCCAACAAGAGAATGGCTTGAGAACCATGTCTTCCATATCTGTGCAAATGCAACAGGTCTTGAAAGCATCCGTTTTAAATACATGCTAGAAAGACTGGTTTGGGTTATTAGTCTTAAAGGCCGGTACTGAACAACATGAAACATCTTCTGCTGGGTTGTTTTGTTGTGGTTTTTTTTCAAGCCAACTTGACAATCCACTTAGCTGCTTCAAAAAGAAAAAGAAAGACTAATTAGTCCTTCAGCAAACATCTAGGACAAAAAACCTAAAGGATATGAAATTCAGAACAACAAGAATTCAAACATAAATCCAGTTATGACTTCATCAGTGCCAGGAAGGTATTTTTCAGAATAAGACTCATTCCCTTCTCCTGTGTAGCTCCAGCTCGTTTCCACTGACAAATCCAACTTCAAATAGTCTTATGTCCTCAGAGTAAATAGAGACATCCAAACCTAACTGTACCAAAACAATAATACTATTTGCAAATAATATTGTTTATAGGAATTCAAAACCAATTAGTTTTTCCTCTAGTAGACTTATTTTTAAGTACACTTTTACAAATAACGGTGATTAACTAAATAACCTTCATGTAATCAAAATATTAACAAAATATTTATGCTCCCACCTCCCAAGATGCCTTTGATTCTTATATTGTCTTTCTAAAAAAAATAAATGTAAGACCAACTTAAATACTCAGAAAACTCACAGACTTGTGCAACGGCAAGGCTGGAAGAGTTGCATTCAATTCTCTTCTGAAGGGATGCCAAACCAAGCAAGTGATTTGTGAAGAACTCCTATAATGGAATTGCATTGAGTATAGTCATGAAGACATTCTACCCTCGGAGAAAAAAAAAAATCACTAGGAAAATGGGATCTCCAACAAAGATTGAGCAAGAAGCTCTCAACATGGTATTTTGTTTGCTTAGAGAAATCAACACCAGTATCAGCATGAATTGCAGCACAAGATCAGTGCGTGTTTAGGGCAAAGGGGGAAGAACTCTCAAAATCTCAATAAAGGGGCAAGGAGTGGGCAAGAAATCAGCACAAATTTGCACAGAAAATCCTTACAGAGTAATTTTTCATTTTAGGTAGGTAAATAAGTATCACTTTGTTATTGTTATTTATTCATTGTTCATGACTAAAAATGCTTAAAGAAAAGCAACACTGAACTTCCTTTTAGGAAATTAGTGAAATTTTTGATGTAAATATCCAACTCGGTGCTTACTCATCAATCCTAAAAAAAAATGTTTTTATATATATTTGCAATATATGTGAAATCAGCACTTTTTAGAAATTATTACTTTTAGTTGCTCTAGTATGCAGTACAAAGATGGCTGACTAAGCTGCAAGTTGAACTTTTATTTTTTCTCCTTGCACTGTAACACATAACCAAAAAGGCAAACAGCAACTTCTAACAAGTACATTTTAAAGACTCAATCTAGCTACTAGCACCCCAGCATTTGCTTTGCAATGTTTATTAAAACATTTTAGTTTATATACCAGCTACTTTTACCAGTGAAAAAATTTTAATGAGAAAGTGTTTCCCCATATTAATCAAGACAGGCTAAATAGAACAATTAAAGGAATTCCCTATAGAATAAGTTTCCAAATCCTTCAATTGTTCAGTGCCTTTTCTCTAGATGCTCTCTAGTCCAACAGACTTTTATCACTGTGGAGAGCAGAAGGTGGCCTGGAATTGCAGTAGAAGGCAGGCGAGCACCCAATGGGAACTGCATCACCTTCCAAAGACCTACTCATGATTAATCCATGTTTACAGTTGTCATACCAGGCCTTTAAAGATCCTGCGGTTCCCCATCAGAGTGCATAATATCAAATGACTCCAGAGACACAGGTCGCAAACTTCAAAAGTGACACAGAAGCTCAAGTTTTGTAACAGCAAACTTCAAAAACAAAGAATCTTCCCTTCCAGATGCTCCGTGCTCTAGAGTGCTCTGTGTTCCTCAATCTCTTTTGCACGCTACTTTCCTTACCAAACTATTAGCATATGTTACAAAGTCAAAGTATGTCTAATAATTTAAATCTTTGCATTTGCTCACTTCTGCATGGAAAGGTGAGCTTGCAAACAGCAGGTCTCTGTTTGCACCCAGTGCTGCAACATGATGAACACGCTGTAATTACAAGGCATAGATCAGAATAAAGATGGGCACATCCTACTGTACAGGTTTTTTCCCAATCCTTGTAAAGTATAAGGGAATCACCCTGTGTAGATGCAATGTAAGCTTTTTGTAACAGTTATTAAAAAGAACAAACAACCTGCGAAGAGTAGTTGTAATGTTCAGAATCATTATACAGCCGTACTGCAATAGTAACACACTCTAGCTCTGTATGTATATATTCACCACAGGGCCAGAAGGAGGTCTTTGTATTAAACTTCCAGATGTAAATAAGTTATATTCAGGATTAAAAAAAACCTATAGAGAACATCTTAGTGATTTTATTTCTTGAATGTAAGAATCACTTCAAGCGTTATGTATGAACTAAGGCAGTACAAACCACGCCAAGCATAGTGGCCTGCCTACCACGTCTAGTTGCCCTACAGATTCACTTTGAGGTGCAGTCACTTGGTATGCACTATACAGCTGCTGGATGTAACATCTGGACTGCTTTACGAATCCAGGCGATAGGTATTGTTTGAAATCAACTTAGGTACAAGGAATTCCTTTATTCAGCTACTCCATTCAGCCTATTCCAGTGTAATCCAATTTTGCACCTACATTAAGTACATGTACACAGAAGCTTGCAACCACTGAATGAGACCTGTTTCTCCGGAATAATTTTTTTGTTCAATTGGCAAAACTTTACTGGAAAACCAGCTCGAATTAGACTTTATCACTAGTACAGTTTACCAGTCGAGTTAGAACACCAAGCTATCCAACTTTGGATAATAACCCCCATGCCAAAAGGGTGGGGTTTTTTTTTGAAGTACCCGTACGTCCAATGAAATTTTAAGTTTGGACAGTACACCTTGACCCTCACTTGGACTGCTGACAGCTCCTACATATCATCAAGAATTATTCAACTTTTTAACAAGCACTGCCGATGACAAGAGGTCTAGTGAAAACTGAACTTTGTTACGGGTATAGACACAAAGTTTGCAACAACATAACATGGTTAAAATTCCATAACCACACAAGTTTGCAGCTGTCAAAGACCTCAAGGTAGGTTAAGATTAATAACTACCATATTTCAAAACTGTTAACATGGGACAACTTCTATTTGACTTTTCGCAGAGCTTTTATGCAGAGAAAAAAAAAAAAAACAAATCCCAAAGTAAACCATTCAACTTCAGCCATCTCACGATCATCCCACAGACCACGATCCCGCACAGGTTCCCGCCTCACCGCCGCGCTCCCGCCTCACCGTTTCGACGCCTGGAAGGTGCCAAAGGGTGGGTGGCAGAAGGGGCCGGCTGGGCCGGGCCGGGCCGCACCAGGGCAACGTGACACCACAGAGCCGGGCCAGTCGCCCCCGTCCGCCCGGCCAGCGCAGCCCCGGGCTCCCACCTCCCCTCAGGAGCGGCGGCGGCGACCTCTGCCCCGTCCCCGCCGCTCGGCTG
>VYXH01001292.1:293644-316825 GCA_013397275.1 Burhinus bistriatus
ACTCCGCCCCAGAGCCGCGACGCACGCGCAAGGCGAGCTGCCCGGCGCGCCCTGACTCGGCCCCGCCCGGCTTCACCTCGGCGAAGTGCGCCTGCGCGGCTCCCGGCGCTGTTCGGCGCCTCTGCGCCTGCCGACAGCGGCCTTCCGCCGGAGGGGGGCGGGAGCGGGAGGGCGCAGGCTCCGCCCCCTCATGGCGCTGCTACCTAGCAACGGGTTTCCCTAGTAACTGCGCAGACAACAGCGTGCCGGCCCCGCGCCTGCCGCGGCCTGAGGGGGCGGGCGGCCGGAGAGGGAGGGAGCCGTTCGCTGCAGCGGGCCGAGGGCCAGGGGGGAGGAAACGCGAGGTCCCCTCAGCGAGGTGGGCGGCTTCCCCGCGTCCAGAGCCCCTCGGCCGGAGGATGCCGGAGCAGCGCGCCCAGGAGAGCATCCATAACCTGCCCCGCCTGGAGGAGAAACAGCCTGTCAAACCTCCCAGGTACGTGGGTGTGACAGCACCGCTTGGCTGACGCGGTGACTCGTTCTGGCAAGGTAACAGGTATTAAGAAAAAAAATTATCAAATTTTTGTCTAGTTATTGCTCCTCCTGATGAGTCACTAACATCTGAGCGTTTACAGCCTGCTCCATGAGCTGATGATTCAGTTTGGTATCTTCAATGCCACCTTATTCGTTGACAAAGAACTTACAAAGCACTCTTTCCACGCAGGAATTACATGACATCTTTGTTATTCACACTTACAATAATTTTTCAGTGAGCAACTGAAAAGTTGGGGTTTTTTTACATTTTTCTTAGCGCCACACTTCCATTCTTTTCAGGTGTGTCTTCTGACATTGTTTCTTTTGCTTTTCTTTCTCACCCCTTACCTTAAAAACATTAAAAATGCCTTTTGCCCCCCTAGTATTTATTCCTTTGAGAGTTTTTGTAAAGTTCTTATTTGATAATTATGCAAACATATGTTGTTTTTTCAGGTCCTTGTTATTTTAGATGAAAGAAAAGTGTTACAGTTAGCATTTTCAGTGAAAAGTTAACATAGGTCATAACTCAATAGCTTTAAAATGAGTAGAAGTATCAGTGACACTCCTTAGAACAAAGATAGTTACCCCTTTTCAGGTAAAAAGGTTCAGACTTGTGAGATTCCTAGTTCTGAATCTTTTCCATATAAAAGTAGATAATACATCTTTTTTTTTGTTTCCAATGTGAAATTGGCAGACGGAGGGAAGTGAAATGACAGTATGGCAAGACGTACAGCACACTAAATCCATTCCTGTCTTAATACCATTCAAGGATTTGGATACTGCATGACCATCAGGTTCAGTTTAGGCAAGGGGTTCCTTAGGTTGGATGCAATCCCCTTCTGTTGTCACCCCACTTCCTGCTTTGGTTCACAATGGGCCAAATATCCAGCTGGTAACAACAGTGTCGAACCTCGTTAGTAGCATGATCTGACCAGTTTTAACTATGCATACAAAATCTAGAGGTTTGGGGTTTTTTTTTTTCAAATTAAGTCATACATATTTCACTCTCAACTGATCAGGTACTACTCATGAAACCAAGGCAAGCATCTTCATTTTCCCCGACTTTGATGTCCCAAGATGACACCTAAGGAATCGTTACTGTCTTCTTACAAATACATTGTCTTTTCTCCCCTTGCCAAATAGTGAATGGATTAAGATTCTCAAGTCTCCCATAACCATGTTTTCTTCCTTGCAACCCCCTCTAACCCTATGTATGACAGCATTTAGCCACTTTCTTGGCCTGAAAAGTCACTGCAAAGATAGATCTGCCACATCTCTTTGTCCAAAGGAATGCCTATAGCTGTCTACAAAAGACGTTTTTACCTTATGCCAACATGTAATAAACTCAATACCTACTCATTCACTTTCTCATTCCAAGACTGTGTGAACCCTACTAGGTGAAACTCCTCATAAAGTCCTTACCGTTCTCTACTGTGTGGCTACAATGCAAATGGTGTGGGTTTGTGCCTATGTCTACAGCTGTTTGCCATGAATTTAACAGGAAAATAAATAAAACCTCATTCCTTATAATTAGAGGTATTTCTGGAATTATATGTAATCTTCTGATATGTAATCTTTCTGATTTTGGAGACCAAATCTCCAGAAGACAAAATCTCCACATTTTTAATGAAGTCCTCTTACATATTCTGATATTATGATCAAGTACAAATACATGTATCAGACATTTGCAGCTAACATACAAAAGTTTTGATCAGTGTTGCTACTATGATTCCCATTCGCTGGCCTAGCATTACATCATTTTGTATTTCAGTATTTCTGTAAAATAGGTTGCATTATATCTAATCTTCCCTGTTCTTATTTTCTTTATCTGAAAACATGGTATAGTTTTTTCATAAACACATTTTTTCTGTGAAAGAACAGTGCAACTGTTTATCAGCTTTTGTCTACCATAAATTAATATGACATGCTTCCTAAAGATGGACAGATTTAAAAGGTACAATGAGGTAGCCTTAGCTTCAGGAGCAGGGAGTTCTGCTCCCTCAGGAAAACATCTGTGACAGCTCAGTCCTGTAGATAGAGGCAAGATGCTGCTTATCAGCTAATGATCAGCATTTGGCTTCTTTTGGAGAACATGGTTGCATACTTTTGATTAAAGCAGAAGTTACAGTGCCACATGCAACATTACACCAAAACAGCAGTGTATGCATACCGTGCGCATACAGCTTTTCATGTCTGAGCTCTTACTGATTTTCACATTGGCTGTTTCAGTTAGTGCCAAAACCGCCCCTGATTCCAATAGTTCAGGATCAGAGTTTGGATCTGTGTAATATAAGAAATACACAGTTTATTGTGCTATTTCAAAGCAGTCATCCATCTCATCTAATCTCTTACAACAGTCTGTAACAGATGACCACTGCAACAATGATACAGTGGACAGTAATAAGATAAACTGACAATCAAGGACATTCTATCCAACTCTTAACTATGTTTGACATGTTTTCTGAAGCAGGAGGTTTTACATACCTCTGAAATATGTTTCATCCCATAGAATGAAGCAGTGAACGTTCTCATTATCAATACACATCTCACCTTTTTTGAAGCCAACTGAGCTTTTCCTTAGATGTGTTTGATTGCTGTGTAAGGCCCTACAATGTACTGCAACTGCAGCTTCTGAAACAGCTGAGATACATTGTCATTTGCATCTTTCTCATACTACAAACTTTCAAATATGGAAAACCTAGCAAAGTAAGTTCATGATTACTATTTTCCTGTAGATGCACAACAGCTGCATATTTTGGATGCATTTTTGCACAAAACAAATAGCCACATTAAAAAAACTTTTCAAAATAGAGTTAATTAAAAAATAAAGACCTAGTGTGTAACACACAACCTCATAAAACCAATGAATTTATGCAAGCAATACTTAAAGCAGTCTATTTGCAAAATTTAGGTTTTGTTGAGTTTCAAAATGTCTGTGTTCGGTATTTATATGAACAGTGCATACAGGAACCATGTCCCAAAGTATGATAATACTGACCTTGGAGACACAAGAGAATAAGGAAGAAGCCAGCTAACTTGAGAATCAGAAAAACCATTTGTCCATGCCGTGCTGGGCTTAGCCTTAGTATGAAGGTTGTATGAATGATGGCCTTTGAGAGAGAGTACAAAACAAAATCGCTTAGGTTTTTGGCATGAACTACTGCAAAAATGTATATTCTTTGAAGAAGTATTTTTAATAATTTTCTGACCTTTAACTTTTTTATGGCTATTTTTTAACATCTAAGGTATATATCCACATTTAGACCATCTGTGAAATGTGACACACAAAAAAATAAAGCTCAGTGGAAAACTATGGGACCAGCAAAAGTTGCAGTGCCATCTCCAAAAAAATTTCTGCAGAAACATTCAAAGGAACCCAAGCTACCAGCAAGTAAGTGTAGACATGAAATATATGAAATGTAATTTTTAAATTTTAAAATTGATAATATTAATGTTGAAAGTAACAGGTAGTTATGGAGAATCAAATTTTTAAAAAATTTTAAATCAAGTTTGTATGCTGAGGCAGTTTCCATTGTTCCTTTTATAGTATCTATGATACCAAAATTATTTCTGTTTTACAAAAATATTTCTTATTGTGTAAAATACTGAAACAAGCAACAAGGAGATTAGAAAATACAGTAAGTATTTACTGTCATGTGGTACAAAACCAGCTGAAATATAAAGAAAAAATATATCTCTTTTAGCTGCAGCTATTCAGATGTTGAAGATGTGTTGATGGTATGTTCTATCCTGCTGATATTTCAATTTGTAATTATATAGTTTATATTTGTATGCCATTTTTTCTGCAACTGATCATTAATATTAAAGTATATAATATGAATGGAGGTATTAAAAGTGAACTAATTGTTTTTAATGCTTGAAGAGATACAAGAAAAGTATGTGTGCCTTTCTTGATGTTATAAGCAACATACAGCTTTTACTCTTCAGCACTTATTGTTAGCTTTTAATCCCATAGCATTAAATTGGCTGGCAGTGTTCAAAGCATAGAATTTTTTTGAGAACTGCATGTCACAGCAATAAGAAATTTGGAATATTTTGTTGCAAAATGCATCCTATCTTTGGGTACAAACCATAATTCTGGGTGTGAGGAGTTGACAGTTCTAATGTTCAGCCTCATGGCCGATTCTGCAAGGCTGAAGGGACCTTCTTAGTGCTGCTGGAGTTCTAAGTACATTGCTGTCAGAATTTGTAATTGAGTTCTAAAGTTTCAGCTTGAAATTGGTTTTAGCCTGAAAAAATAGAAGAGCTTAATGAACAGTATAAAAAAAAATCTGCCTAAGTGTCATGGTTTGGGCCAGATTGGCCACCAAGGCAGACAACAGATGCTCTCCCCCACCTCTCTCTTCAAGGAGAGGCGGGAGAGAAAGAGACTTCTGAGTTTAGAAGGAACTGTCTCAAACCAGGACGTTAAGAGAATGTAGAAGTCTAGCACCCAGATTTGTGTGGCACAAGCAAATGGTTTTAGCACTGAAAATACAAGCTGTCCGAGGAGGCTTTGGAGATTTAATTCCTCAGGCAATATGGATTATTAGAACCTTAAGGTAAGCTTTGGTCCCAGAGGTCCTGTAGGCATCCTGGGTCATTTTTTAATAAAGCCTTCACGTTTTCAGGAAATCTGAACAGCATTCAGTATACTGGAGTGTAATACCGCATGACATCTGAGCATGAATGTTTGCAAGCTCAAGACCATATTAAATTACCACATTAGCATTTTAGATGGGCATAGGAAAGAAGGTTGATTCATCAGTAATTTGTAGTAGTCTGTAAGATCCCTTTTAAGTAGTTGTATTATAAAATTACTGTTATCTATTTCAAATTTGCTATATATTGAGATACAGCACTCTGTCTCATTTTTCTCAGACAAGCAGCTCACAATATTTCTGTTTCAACTTGTTGATTCTAGGCTTCATGATAGCAATATGTGCTTTGGTGTTTGTGTTTGGAGTCAAGGTACCAGAGCCTCAAAATGTCTATGACACATCATAGCTTTGATCCAGACTAGTAATTTCATTGCCATGATTAGATCCTAACAGATCTTGAGAAGGAACTGTGTCATTAACTCAGAAAGTTCTTGTACCTTTGTTGGATGGAATTTCATACCTACCCCAGAGAAGTTACACTGCTTAATCACCTCTTTTAAAGCATGGCACTTTCATCACTTGGAACTTAACCAGTTATCAGTTGTCTAAATGGGATTATGGTATTGTGTTTGTGGTATCTGTGCTGCCTTCAAAACTGGGTTTGATCCAACTAGTTAAAAATTAGATTGCAAGGACAGAACAGAAAAATTGAATTTTTTTCCCTGAAGTCTGGAATAGCGCCATTCTTTTAGAGTCTGATTGCTTACCATTTCCTTACGAAAGGTGTGTTTCTTAACCTTCAGCTGAATCTTGTCGTGTTACTGGACTCTGGCATTCATTTTAACCAAGCTCGGTTGCTGGCTCCAGAAGAAGTGGGGGCTCCTAAGACAGCAAGTGTGTACCAGTGTACTGCAGATAAGGGTGAGCCAGTGCTCACTGAGAAGCTTCAGAGATCTTGTTTCCAAAAGGACATCTTAAGAGAAACAGAGATTTAAGTCTCTGTGTCCTACAGTACTGAGTTATTGCAAGCCATCAGGTTGTAAAAACAAAACCCAGGAAAGCACTGGTTCATGGGATCAGTATCAGGAAACCAGCTGTTGTAGGAATGAGCTCTGTCACATGTGACATTATACTTACTTTCTGCCAAAGAGGAACATGAACTCGGACAACCTGAATCAAATCATGACCTCTGATAATGACTGTGAGTTAGAATTATATCTAGTGGGAAATGAATTGTCTTTCATCACTCGCCTGAAGTCAGTCTACTCAGGAGACGACTGACTTTCTGTTGGTGCCTTTGAGAAAAGATTAAACTAAAAAGAAGGAGTTTCTATATTCTCTGCAGAAGGGACTGTGAGAAGTTGTTTACGAGTGTTAGGGAGTAGCAACAGCAGGGCCTTTCCCTAAGGGGAGGTGAGGCAGAAATTGAGGGCAACCACAATGCAGGCTGGGCAATGACCTCACCAGCAGGGTGCAGTCCCACCACACCAGAGGCAGACAAGCAGAGTGGGTGGTGGTGAAAATGTGGCCTATCGATAGCCTAGTCACCATCAGGAAAGATGGGGTAACGGGCGAAGCCCATCCAGGAACGGGACTAGGGACAGGCGTGGCTGAGACAGCTCAGCCAGGCACTGGCAGCCCAGGGCTGAGCTGAAATGCAGTTCCTGAGCCCAAGGGTGTGTGGTGGATGCCCCAGGTGAGGCTGGGCACGGCCGTTAATGCCTAAGGGCCTTGACAGTGAGCATGTCTAGTGAAAGCAGTTTTAATTACATTTGAAAGAAGTCCCATACTACTGCAGTTAAGACAAAATGAGTGGCATATTATAAGGCAAACCCACCTAAATCAACATAATATTTCCTAGGTTATGAAACTTCTGTTATGCCAAACAAGCATAATCATTTTCATCATAGTACATTCCCAGTCAATTCTTCCATTGTGGATACAGTTGGTTTCTATTTTTATGTAATTTTGTACATAATTTTTCCCTTTTGAAAAATGTAATAACATTAAATTGCAAAACTCTTCATGGTTATTGCTGAGAATGTTTACATGCTCAATTCACAGGACAAAAAGAACAGGATAGTAAGAAATTGCCTGCATTATCAGTGCCACGGAGGACAGATCACCCAGTTATGGGAATTCAGAGTAAAAAGAATTTTATAAATACAAATGCAGTTGCTGCTATCACGGGATTGCCTAAAAAGCCTCAACCTATTTATGTTGATAGAAGACAGGGAGATAAATATCTGCTTGAAAATTCCGGACTTGTTCCAAAATATATTAAAAAAAAGGTAAGTTTTATTACATTATAGTGGCAATACTAGTAGCAATACTTATTTTAGGTTCTCTATTGCATTCTCCTATGAAATGTTTATGATTCTTTTTGAGATGTTTAGATACCACTGCTGTTTGAGGTAGACCTTTGAAATTCATCAAGGAGAAATCACTGGCGGTAGAGTTGTGCCTTGCCTTTGCTCTGTATTCACTTGCTTATGCTGTCAGCAAAAAATTGGCAGAATGATGCTCCTAAAGCAATAGCATTTGTGTTGCATTGGGAACCCATGGAGTATCTAATGGGGAGACAAATGGAGTTCTGTGATGAATGAATGCTGGCTCTTTAGGAGAGACAGGCAGGGAAGAAGAGCTCTTCTGTGGAATTGGCAGCAGCCTGGTTGAGCTTGTGGGTCAGGATCAGAGGAAAGGCCAGTAAGTGTCAAAAGTGTGTTTGACAACACAACGGGATGAAAGCAATCCAAAAAGGTTCCTGGAGCATGTCAGCAACAGCTTCTTAACACAGATGGTGGATCAGCCAGCCAGTGGTTATGCTCTTCTGGTTCTGCTACTTATAAATGAGAAAGAACTGGTCAGAGGTGTGATAATCAATAGTAGTCTTGGTTGCACAGGCCATGAAGTAGTTCAAGATCTCCTCCTCAGGAAGGCAGGTGGTAGTGTACAGACCCTGTACTTCAGGAGAGCAAACATCAGCTTATTCAGGGAACTAGTAGGTAGGACCCTATGGGAAACAGCTCTGAAAAGCAAAGGAGCTTGAGACAGCTGGCATGGCTTTAAGGACAACCTCCTCCAAGCACAAAACAGCCCATTCCACTACTCAGGAAAACAAGATGTATCAGGAGTCTGGCTTATCTAAACACGTAACTCATGACAGAGCATTATGCAGAGAGAGACATGACATAACTCATGACAGAGAAAATGCAAAAAAGTGAACCTGCAGCCCTTGCAGTACCTTTGCATGGCTAAACATATATATAAACAATGCTAGTCATAGTGCTACCCAACACTAAAAGATTTGTGAATCATTTAGCATTTGGTAGAAAGAAGCAAGACTCTGGTACCTTCTGGCAGAGCTAGAGAGGCTTCATTTTACAAAGGATAAGGCAAAATAGATGTGTTCCCCCAAGTACATCTAGGATATTCAGAAATTATTTTTCCTCACAGAAACACAATTCTGCCACATCCAGTATAGGATAGTTTATCATTCCTAACTAGTCCAATTTTTGTGTATGTGTTACACTGTTCACTCTCTTCTGTGGCATGCAATGTTCACCAAAAATCAGGATACAGGAAGACTTTTCAAAGAAAGTATCTAAGGAATGTGTTTCAGAACATAGACTCTGACACCACATAAAAATGTAAAATAGCTTGCTGTCATTAACAGGTTTCAAAATCCTCACTCAACCATCAGTTCTCATAAATAGATGTTTTGGTTTTTGGATTCTGTTGTCTTCCAAGGTTGCAAAAAGAAATTGAAGGGAATTGTTTATACATTTTGCTCAGGCTACATAGACAATCACTTTTGATACTTCCAAGAACACAGTGATTTAAGATTTTGTTGCTCTGTGGCACAAAATTCCATTTTCAAGCTCTCTTTGCAAATGTAATATACTGTGGATGACAAGTATGTCTTTGTTTCCTTCTTAAAAGCACATATAAGAAACTTCTTCCTTACCCTTATAGGATTATGGTGTTACACCAAAATATATAACACGGAGAAATGAAGAAATGAAGAGAGCTCAGAAAGAATATGAGGCCAGTATCTTGGAGCATCTCAAGAAAAGAGCTATGAAACGGCTATCTGATGAAGAAAGGAGAAATCTTCTGCAGGTGCATATTTTGATTTAGTGTAATTAGTAACATGTACAAAAGATTAATAAAGTAATACAAGTCCATATAAATAATGAAAGTATGCTAGATTTTTAAGTGAGGCAAATGAGTTAGCTACTTTTTCACTAGATGGAGCTGTAGAACAATTGTAAACTGGATTGAAGGGAGCTGGTCTAGCTACAGTTTTAGTCCAGTTTTACGAGTACTTCAATTCTGTTAGATTCCTGTCCCCCTTAGTGACTTGGAATTTCAGTGAAACTTCAAAGGAATGCAGAAAATCACCTATAGGGATTTAGTGACAGTTCTGACTCTCTACTTGTGAATCATGGAAAAATACAAATTGGGTTGGTTTGTTGGTTTGGTTTTTTTTTCCCCTGATGCATAACCTTGCCACTTTTATTGGCAGTTTCTACCTTCACATTGTGACCTTGCTGACTAAAGCATAAGGTCGTGCTTTAAAATGTGGCAAAACCAGAAAACATAATTAAATTGCAATATATTGGTAGAACTATGACTGGAAAAATTGCATTTTGTCAAGCTGGTTTGGACACTGTCTTTCATATAGTTTTTATTGCACAACACTTTCTAAAGAGAAATAATACCATAAAAGAAGTAGAGCGGAAAAGAGGCATTTTAAAAGTATATCCAATCCTTGAACTGGAATTTCTCGTGACCACATTTTAGCCAAATTTCCTATGAAAATGAGGCTTATGTTACTGTGATATCTGTTTATCGGTCTGTCCCATAAAAACTTTATCTTAGCAGCCACCTGAAACAAATTAGCAGATGGATGGACATCTCCAAGATGCTAAATTTCTATGAAAAACCCAGCAGAACATCTAGAGAGAAAACACAGTGTCTAACTCACTTGCAAAGATTAACTGGTTAATCAATCAGCAAGATCCAAAATAGCTAGCAAAACAGTGTCTCTTGCTTAGGCAGCAAGCAGTAGAAGCTAGGAAGGAGTATGGGAGAGGTGAGGGTATTGCCTTGACAGTGATATAAAGAACATAACAGCAAGGGTGAAGATTAGGATATTTTTATGGTGGGAAAGGCATGGAACAAGCTGAGGGTCCAGCAAGTTAACTATGGAGCAAAAATGTATGTGCAAAAAGGCATGCGAGTTCAGCTGCTCACAATTCGCATTTAGTTTGATTAAAATTATGTTTATATTTTTAAAATAGAACAGTGCCCTGAAATTTTTTTTAATTAAAAAGTTTTTAGATTGTTTTTATTAACTCAATATTTTCTTTTACATTTTTCAAAAAAGTTTGCTCTTTCATAGGCCAATTTACTTATACAGTTGTATTGTCAGGAGGAATTAGTGGCCCCAGGGTATATGGCTTCGACCCAGTGCTCAGCTGTAGACATATGGGAATTCCTGTCTTTTAAAATAATTGACATTGCTAGTGAACACATGTGCACTAACTGAGTTGAAAGAATATGTGGCAATAGATGTCTGAGAACAAAATCAAGCCTCATGAACTTACAAAAATAAAGGGAAATAATTTGTGCCAACATTTTTTGAACTCTCTCCATTATGCTTACTTTGGTTGGGATTTTATGAGAATAAAAGAGTATGTTGATAAATGCAGTACATATTTCTCACTGATCCAGCCTGTATTAGAATTCCTTATATAGAGTTAGATACTCACTCAGTTTGTGATCTAGCCTATAGCAATAGTGGTCAGCATATTACATTGCTGTGAGGGAGATTTTTAGGTAGGGAGTCATGATCTGCTTTTGATCTCTCCACTCTGTAGGGTTAGAGTAAATTGTGATGAGTGCATGCTGTAATGTGTTTTAAAACTCACTGTTTTCAATGATTTCCAAACCAGTTTTTACTAATGTACACAAAGAAGAATTATTTAAAAGAAACTATGAATGACTCTTCTACAAAAGTTTTGGAAATACTGTATTTATTTTCATGACTATATATTTGTAAACTATACCTGATGCCTGATAGACTATGAGCTTTATTTAAGTACTTTACAACCTTGGATTGCAAAGACAAATAGCATTACAAGACAGTAAATAAATAGGCTTGATGCTCTTGGTTTCACATATTGAGGCAGGGTTTTTAAATTTATGTAGATATTTGTATATGAAGATTGTTGGAATAACCTTTATGGACAACACTTAGATGCTTAATAAGAATATGCGAAAACCACAAATTGCTATGCACTGCTTTGAATCAGTAAAATATTACTTCACATTAAAAATTATATTTTTCTTAGTATTGGCAGAGAGAGGTCACTTTTTGCTGTTAAATCAATTCATACAGTGGACAAAATCAGGCAAGTTTTTAGGCACAAGAGTCCTTGAGTTCTGAGATAGAAGCAACAATCTTCAGAGCTAAATATGGATTAAGAATAATTCCTCTAAATTTCACTGCAGTATGTTAATCAATCAGCCAATCTGGGAGAAAAGGTGCTTAACAATAGTGGAGAAGGACATGAGGCTGGAAGTCACAATGTGCCGTAGAATCAGTGTGTCAGCTGAATCTGGTTTTAGTTATGGAGGAGAACTGAAAACTTTAGTTCCCAAGAGAGTAACTTCAGTCTTAATTTTTTAACATACTTTGTGATCTCTCCTAAGGAAACAGAACTGAGAGCCAAAAACGTTATGGAAAAGTGTTTTCTCACTGATAGCCATAATACATTATTTACTGGTTGCTGCATGAGTTCCTTGTAGTAGGTGTGATTATTAAGTTCACCCATATAGTTTTCACGAGGACATTTGGTACACTGAATAAACTCTACTAAATTCTCACATGTACATGTATAGGATGTGTAGATTTTGATTATCCTCTTGAGGAGAGAAAGTAAGAGCAATTGTTGCAGTAATTGTGAGGATGTAAAGGATTTTTCTACCATAGTCTGCTTCCATTCAGCATATATTTGTGGATAAAAGTTTGTCTCTAATGTTGAGTTAACAGGTTTATGAGTATGTTTCAGATAATTGCATGGGGTTTTTTGAGGCAGGGTTTTAGTCTTGGGCTTTTATATATGGAAGATACAGTTCGCTTTATCTAGTAAGGTAATTTTTTGCATAGCAGCATTCAAGAGAAGTGACAGTTATTAAAATTACTGTTGACAGGGTCAGTGACAGATAGGTTTTTTAGACCAAATGATAAATAAGTTGCCTATAAATGTTACTGTAAATGTAGATTAGGAAGGGAATGCAGTTACTTAGAAATTCTTCCAAGTAGTTCATAGAAGTTAAAATACTGTGGGATCAGTTTGGTGTCCATGGTTTGAGCAAAGTCTCAATTACTGAAAATGAAGTTGGTGGTGAGATGATCTGAGACTGCCGTTGAATTTTGGCTGGAGTTCCAACTATTGGTATTCTTGTTTTTACTTAAGGTAGGAAACACCACTGTGTGTGACGTTGTGATTGCTGTTTATGGGGAAGTGGTTTCTGTAGTGCAGTTTGTAAGATTATTTCCTGTTGCATTTTGGAGAAAAGAAGGCATTTGAGTGATATGAGTTTTGAGACAGCTTTTATAAATCCCAGTAGTTCCTCAGTGAGCATAATAGAATTAGATGCAAAGGAGCAATGAAAGTTGCCGACTTGTAAATCACCGAAAGCATAGAAAGTCACTCTTTATTTACCTTGTGCAGTTTATCTTTAAGATACCGAGGGCTGGAAATGAAGTGTACAGGCTTCCTTGAGTTCCTGGTAGGCTACAAAGTTGACTGTTAGTCTCACTGACACACTTTTTTCAGTTTAGCATTTTTGTAGCTTGTCCTTAATTGACTAGTTTAATTACTGTTTTGTTGCCTCTTTAAGACGGTAATTTTTTCTCTCCAAGGCACTGAGTTTTTTAAAGACCATTCCTTGTACTGCATCATGATGAGTCAAAATTATTTCTGTTGTAACTACTTTGACTTTTAAGCATTTAACTAATTTAGTCCTATAAGATGATTAAACATTATCCATGTATTTACCTGTTATTTTAACATTGCAGTGACACTTGCCAAATGCAGTATTAACAAAAAACCCTAAGTAGTTTAGGTGCATATTATTCTTAAATGAAGTAAGTTTTTCTCATATATTTCCTTTTCATTTAATGGCACTAGGGGCTGAAAAAGAACTGGGAGGAAGTGTATCGTGAATTTCAGGGTCTTTCGGTAGAAATAGACACCATACCCAAGAAGATATATAAAGAAAAGCTGGAATTGCAGATGAAACAACTGGAGCATGACATAGAAGTAATTGAGAAGCACAAAGTTATCTACATTGCAAATGAGTAAGGACTGTTTTTCAGATATTGCCTCTTCCCTCTTTTACTTATTCTCTATCCCTACATCTCCAAGAACTGCCCCTCTAAATTCTCAGAAGCCATTGACACCGCCAACTATTCAGAAGGAAATATTCAGCTAATATAAGTATGTAGCTTCTCAGTAAAGTTGTTACATACAGCTCTCATCTGTATAATTCACAAAATGTTTTGAAATAAAATTCTTAGTTAAACTTTGAGTATAAAACCATTAATTTAATCTATTATTCTTTGTAATTTTTATTAACTACTAAGATTCCTATAAACATCGTACAAAAAGCATGAAAAATACTGTTGCATATGTTTGGAGCACTTCTTTCCTTGCATAGCCAAAACAAAGTGAAATAACTGGCTGTTGAAGACAGCTTGGTAAATATAACTTCAGGGTGGGATGGCTTCTGGACTAGTTATTAAAGAGCTGTTGCGCTTTACTTAAAAGCTTGAGCGATTGTATTTCTAAACAGCTTGGCTTCCGCATAATATTTTGTGTACTTGTTTTTTGTTACCAAAACCAATTTTTGTAGTGGAAGCCCATAATAATATAGACTTCACACAATTCAGATACCACATGTAGCTTGCTGTGTGTGTTTATGTATAAATAATTCTGTAATACTATAGTAAATCTACAACTAAAGTAGAAAAATGTGTTTCAATTGCTATTATATGTGTAATGTTAGAATGAAAGCAATATACTAGCATGTGAGTCAAGACCTAGGTGGAAATTATATCAGCATGTTATACAGCAAGTATTTGCATAAAAAGAAAAATTGTTTTTCTTTCCTACTGCTTAACCTTTGCTTCAGAACACAGCTTTTTCTGTATAGTATCAATCATTACCACCAGCAGCTGTTGTGACATCATAGTATCTGACATCAGTAGAGGATGAAGTAAAAAATTTTGAATTAACTGTTAAAAGCCAAGTTTTCACGTACATTAAGTTCTTTTCATAAATTTAAACTTATCTATGACATGCACTAGGAAAGCGTGGGTGAAGAGGAATGTGTGTTTTTTCTTTGTAACTTATTGTTAAGCAATCATGTTTATTTTTGAAAGATATAAGCTGGAAGAAAGCTGTGGTTTTGTAAAATAGGAGTTTCATTTACTGTTTACTCAAAAGAATGACCTAACAAAACCACACCAATTATAAGCACTTAATAACATGTCACCTTATCTCCTAGTGAAGGACAAGAAGTATTTCTTAAGAAATGCAATATAATCAAACATGGCTGTTTCTTGTGGCTTATGACAAAAAACTAGATTTGATTCCAAAACAGCGTGCATTCCCACTGCCTCACGCTCAGCTTTTAGTTGCTTGTAGACCATTTGGCTGAGCTAGGTTGAGGATCTGGATTTGGTTCTTCTGTTTATCACCAGTGCTATCTTTATGGAAACGCAAAGCAGGTGATGACCTATCCCAAAATTTGGGACAAGGAACTAGGCCACACTTGGAAACATTCAACATTCACCAGTAATAATTACTTTGCTTTAAAATTGTCAGAAGGATATTAGTATATTATTGGAAAGTTAGGAAGTGAACGGGAAGGGATGCAAAAAGTATTCCTGCTTAGCAGGAGAGAGAGAGACTAAAGCCAGTGCAACTTCTGTAGCTGAGTGGGCTCTCACTAGTGTCTTTCAACAGTGCTGTGGGGGTTTTGTTGCATAAACCTCATATAGCGCTTTGCAGGTAGCTCTGCTGCCGCACGGGATGTTCCCCTCTTGATACATGTGAATAGCTTCTGTCACCCTATGGGGAGGTTATAACTGCTTCCATCTATTTTGATGTGTATTCTGTGCAACCTATCAACGCTTCTGATTACGGAAAAAATATATTATAAAGAAAACCTTTGAAAATACACACAGAAGGATAAAATTCTTACCCTTTAACTCTCTCTGGGAAGTTCGACAAAATAAATTTATGGAATCCAAAGAATGTAACTCTGTATTTATATGTTCAAGAAATGCCAATAATTGAAGGTGTAATGTTCATGAATCAACTGTACCAACAATATAAGTAAAGAAAAAAGGTAAGTAAACTCAATTGTTCTGATGGAATTGTACCTTCATAAAAGATATTAAATATTAACAGAAGCAAGTCTGTCCACAGGCTAAAAAGTAGCATTAGCAGTTGAAGCATTCTCTAAATTCACTCGTCTATTACTGATAATCAATGAAATAATACGAAAATCATCAAAGTGCTTCTAGTACTTCATAATTATTTTATCAACCTGGCATTTTTAAATGGTCCATATTAATTGGATAGCCATCACAAAACACATGCTAAATGGGGTACGAATGCGCTTTTGGTCAGTAAGAGTTATGTTGCCACAAACTGAAAACATTTCCTGTTGGAAGTTGTGCATGGCAAAACTGTGTATCTATTTTTTAAAAATAGCAACATGAAATTATGATAAATATCTCACTGGCTGTTCTTCAGAATGAAACTATTTATATCCAGGAAGGAAGAGATCAGATATGGCATCATCACAAACACAGGGAGTTCCTGATTATATGGCTCTGATAGAGCTGCCTCGAGCGAGCATCTGATCTGACAGGAGCATATGGGCTCCATGTGGCTGGTCTCAAAGCATGGTGGTTTCTTGGGCTCCGCGTGCATTCCTGGGGACTATGTCTGGGACAGTTCCTCAAAATCTTCCTTGTGGAGGGGTAACCTCGTTCCCCTCATGAAACAAAAATTCTGTGAGGGAAATAATATGGGAAAAATTCCTCACCGATATTCTCCTTAGTCTCTGTATGTGGGTTTTATTATAAGAGGGCACATTCTGGCCCTTTGTATATTTTTGTGAAAAATTGGCACCACAAAGCTAAAATCTAGCCCTTTCACTGGCATATGTTTCAGGGAAAACAACATATATGAACATTTCAGCCCTAATGAAGGCAGACATCTTTCAGATAAGAAAACTTCACATATATGCAGATCAATGGGACTCCTATATAAATGCTAGTCCTAGTCAACGCTTTCATCCTCGGCTTTATGATGCCTACAATATTAAGAATATAATTACAGGAGAGACAGGTGACAAAACCTATTATTAAGGTTGCCTGACATTTCCCATAGCCGGGGAAGGCAGCTGCTGAGCTCTGCACGTGATGGGGATCACCAGCCCCAGTAATTGGAGGCCTATTGAGCCTGATGAAGATCAGGAGGACTGGCCATTTCTCCCCATGAGTGGACATCTCAGGTAGTGATGTATACTTGACTGCTGAATGCCTAGATTGTAATTTTTTTTTTTTTCATTCTGCCTTGATCTTGCTGCAGTGCCTTTTTGTTATGCAATGTTATATAAATAAAATGTGGGTAGATTCAGGGGTTTCATCCTCCAGGCAAAGCAGTGGCATTATAGTAGGAATCCAAGGCGAGATGAGTTTCTTGTTTGTGTTTTTTTCTTTACTGTTTAAAGGGTGCTGAGGTAAATGTGACTGCCATTTCATCAAGTTATTAAAAAAAAAACAACTTTTTTTTTTTTCTACACTGTACCTCCAACAAATGGTTGTAGACGAGCAGGCATAGCCAAACAGTAGGCTACATTCATGTCAGCTGGTCTTGTTGATGCTGCTATGTGGATGAACTTCTGTTCAGTCACAGTACTAGCCTGTGCTGTTGATTCGTTATTCCACGCCTGCCTCCACATTGACCCCCCAGCATGGAGAAATTCACACAAACATGCAAACACTGGAATTACTTTGTCTTCAAATCCTTCCTCAAATGTTCTTTGCAGGGGTGCCTACCAAAAATTTAACAACAGCTAAACTGCTGGTGAGCTGAGATTAGGGCTTATCTCACTGACCTGTGCAGTTTCCTTGAACTCCCCTGGTACTGTAGCCAGTTGTTTCTTGTTTTAGGCTTAGATTGCAAGTTATCTGTCGCGTGGATCATCATCTTCTCTCTTTGCTTAGTGTCTGACACAATAAAATTTTTGTCTGTAAGTAGAGCTCCTACGTGCTTACAATAATAATAATAAATATGATCATCTGGGGATGAATTAAGACAACACCATGAAGAGAATGGATTCAAGTTGTTTACTAAAAGGATCTGTTTTCCAAGAAACCCCATCTCATTTGTTTCAGCAACTGGAAAGTAGGAGTTGAAGGAAGAGAAATGAGATGTAAAGCACTTAACTTATTCCCTGGAGCAGTATGATTTATTCATGTCTTTGTCAATGTTTTTGAAATGCAATGGTAAATGACTTACTTATACCTGGCTTTTTCACTGGTACCCATTAATACTGCATTTCTCATTTTGGGGGTTCCTGACTTCTGCAATTTTAGCCTATAAGTTTGAAATACAGGAGATATATGCCTGAAGTTAAAAGCTATGCTTTGAACCTAGACAGCACGATACAATAGTTTGAAAGCTATTGTCTCAAACCGGTCACTCAAAATTAATGAAATTAATGTTTAATTTACTCTTGCTAGTGGAAAATTCAGGTGACTGAATCCTCTAATTCCCAGAACTGCTGTAAAGACAGAGAAGTACCTCTAGAACTCTTCCCGTATTTCTTTGAGGGCCGTATTAAAGCTGAGGTGGCAATGTCATAATTCTCTCTTCAGAGGAAAAAAATTCAGTAGTGTTCAACATGTGGCCCCAAGCACTGCACAATGAGGAAACAACCAGGTTTTGCTGTTTGCTCAAGAGAATGGTCCGTCTTTTACACAAACCATAAAATTAGCAAATGGTCTAAATCCAGCATTCCAGCGCCTTCAGGGAGAGGGTCATTCTGTGCAGCAAGAGAGCTCAGGGGTTGGCCGGCCGTGAACATTTAGCGTGCCTACGCTACAGGAGAACTTGCTGGACCAGGTTCTGCTTTTCAATACGCTTTTGTTACTGCACTGTTTATTCTAGGCAAGCTGTGAAGTATACAGAATTACATCAAAGGCAGACTGAGCTATTTCGGAAAAAAAAAAAGAAGTCCTTAAACTGCTATTCGTTTACTTGTTTAAAACACTCAGAATTCTTTTGTTTTGCAGATTTTCCCAAATTTGCTGTAGTTATTAAAAAAAAGGGTGAAAAGACGGATGAAGCCAAGTGAACAACTTATTTAAGAAGAAAACAAACTCTTAACAGTTAAATTCACTGCAATGGGTGTGACCCACCATATATTTACAATTCCCTGACTCGTTTTCATGGCCGTTTGGGATGAATTTGTCATAGGATATGATGTGAGCAGCAGTTCTTGAAAATAAGGCTTTATCATTCAAACGTCTATACTTCTCAATAGCTGGTTAGGGGAAATATTTGCATAACATTATGAGGGAAATAAAGTTTATTCTAGAATTAAAGGACAAAAGGAAATTTTTGTTTGCATTTATTTCAGCTATAAAGAACTCTATATTAATAACATGAACCTGAAAAGCAGGAAGAGTATCTTCAGGAGCCAGGAAATTGCAAAGTGAAGCTCTCACTGCTCTAGTCTGGCACAGTGAGATTAATAACAAACAAAAATGTAGTTTTATATTAAAGATGTTTATCACGGACCAAATAAGTCAAAGCCCAGAATTCTGTCAAGCAGTGCCTAACACTGATTTAAAGATCATAAAAAATTAAAAACCAGACTAACATCTTGAATGGCAGCTTTTAGCCATTTTCTTGGTATCAGAATTATCATAGTTAATTTTCAAAGCTTATGTCAGTCTCGCAGACTCAGTACAGGTTAACTGTGATGCTAGCTAAATGCTCTCAGTTTCTCTTGTGGATCTTAGATGCTGCAATTACTTGAAAACCGAACTTTCCAACTCCCGAAGGTGCTAATTCTGCTGAAATTGAAGGTGGACAGAAGCTAGATTCCAGCTTGCAGTGCCACTCCATCACCTGCTGTAGTACAGTAGTTACAAAAGGGAAGTATAGCATCTACACCACATTACATCATAGGATGCTACCTAGCCCTGCCTAATTGGACAGCTTTTCCTGTGGTCCTCTAGGTTATTGAATGTCATGGAATGGTTTGAAAAACTGCTTCATGTTCTCCCAGAGGTCTGTAACACTGTCTGGTAAATATGTTCTGCTGTGCTCATGGTCTTCGGCAGCCACCCTGTGGGCTGGGTAACTGCCTCAGGTAATGCAAAAGAACTCAAAATTCTGGAATATATTAAAGCTGGATATGAAAGAAATTTAGAATTGCTTTCAACATGCCCTAAAGTACTGTATCTGCTAGACTTCTGTTTTTAATATTCTCTTCAGTGACCATTTTACCCAAAAATGCCTTTCTCTGCAACAACTGTGGGCGTTCGCTTACCTTGTAACCACTAAGAAATGCAAGTTTATGCTTGATAAGATTGTTTACAGTTCTGTTGTTCACGTAACAGCTGCAGCAACAGGCAGAACCAGAATAAGAGCTCTTACTTCATCCCCTAATTGGCAAGCTTCTACCTACGTAAGCCCATACCTCTTGAAATATTCTGGATTTTCATGCTTTTCTTGTCTATTTTTGGTGTTTACATATTAAACTGAGTTGTCAAATGTTTGTTACAACTTCTTGGGAGGAGAATACATAATGGACTTGCAAAGCGTAACAGGTAGCTCCATGACAATGTTTGTCTTAGACTGCTTTCTTGATAAATCCCTGCCCCCAATCCCTGCATTAGAGTTGAGAAAGGGTGGATACTACATGTCCTGCTTTTATCAGTAACAGGGTAAGAGAGGAAAAGATGTGTAACTGGAATTATAAAGTTCGTTCTGTAAAGGCCCAAGATATAAATACATTCATAAGGGATTTGCATATAAGTCCTAACTCTGCTTTGTTTCTCTGTGTGTCGCTTCTTCCATCTGCTCGTTTATGTCTTTTGGCTATGTGTCCAGACCTACCCAGATCTACTTCTAAGTATGATCTACCCTGTTTTCTTTGTTCTTTCCCCTTTGATCATTTCCCATGGTTGCATATCTAAAAGTGTTTATTCTTTTCCTCCTATTTTTAGTTTATAAACAAACAGCTAAACAAAGATAAAAGTTTTTCAGAATGCTTACAGTCTTTTTCACAGTTATGACCCTGACATCATGTTTTAAATAATCATGTTGGCCCTAATTAAAAAATATTTTGAAAATCTACTCTAAATTCATTCATTCTATACCAGTTACCGTAAAAAAAATGTAAGTGCATATACCTCCACAGCAAAATCCTTAGCAGCTTCATATCCATCTAGCAGCATCACCTTCCCAACTGTACCCAGCTAAATTTATATAGTTTTTCATTTCCGTATTCTTATTTACTGTTATTAGTGAGACATGACACTTTATTACACTTCTTAAGTGAGCCCTGTAAAATTGTTGGAAGAGAATACCGAAAGGAAGACTTGACAAAATGCAGTTGTCCAACCTTGACGGGAAGAACAAACATTTCCTGCTTAAATTTTTCAGCACAATGCCAGAGGAATTTATTTTTTAGTATCTTGTTCATGTTAAATCTTCTCCAAATTGTTAAGCTTCTGTCTGTGGTGTTCTGTCAGAACAATCTCTTGTATTCCAGTGATCTGGTAAAGCACGTGGTTAAAAAAGACAGAAAACAATGTAATAGTAACACAATGAGTCCAAAAGGTAGAAGAAACCAGTACTCATACAGCATTGGCAAAATTAATCTGAGATTCTAGCTGAAATCCAAATAGCTTCAGCACTATAGAGCCCAGTTCTGTGATGTTTATGCAACTGCAGCTTTATCTGTAGCATGGTGGTGACTGAATCGGATCACATTAGCTTTAAGGTGAATGTGGTCTTTAGAAGGGGTTTTTGCCTACCTCCAAGCAAGAAGAATCTTCAAATCTTGAGAAGCGTTTGTGGGTACAAATCAGTAGCATTTAATCCTGAAGTTTAGATGAAACATTAGACTTCTTTCGCAATAGTTGTATGAAATGTTGACATGCAATTGAAATGCAAAAGTATTTAGGGATTTTGCCCATTACAAAAATGTCCTACATATTTTACAAAAATATTTTTATTTACTTCATGTAGGTTTGTACAAATCTGCATATGCTGTTTATCAAAGCCACTACTTTTTATTAAGTTTATTTTGAAGCACTGTGAACAGGAACTAATATTTTTTTTCCAGCACACCTCAGTCTTCATATACAGGCATCACTTCCAAGGCAGACATATTTTGGAGTTGGCCTCTGTCACTTTGTAAATCTGGTCCTCTGTTCTTTCAGACACATTGTCAATTGTAGTGACAGTTCTTCTAAGAGTAGTTCCTTAACCCACCAAAAAACAAACAGATCTGGCTTCATATAAGAAACAAAGATAATCACAAGATAATTTTCAATTGCTTTAGTACTTATCCTGACTTTAATTGGTGATTCATTTATAGAAGCCTTCTTAACACCAGATTCCTAAGCTATTAATTATCCTACCAGTTCTAATGTAAGTGCACTAACAGGATGCACCTAAAAAGCAGCCCACGTTGGACACCAAAGTCCTAGTGTAGGCACAGCTGTAGTGTTCTCTGGATTCATCTGTTATGACTTGTGACCTACGGGTCTCAATGGCTACGTTCTAGAAAAGCAGTGTACCAAGTTGCAATGTCCTCCTACTTGGTCAGTAAGAGTCCCTTAGGTATCACGTATCACTAAGCATATTTCATTATGCCCATGTCTCCCTTAAAAGCAACTTTTTTTTCCTTAAATAATTTCTAGTATAGGAATGGCATAATTCTGCCAGTGCTATATTTAACAGATAAATACCAGAAATCATAACTAAATTCCACTTTTAAGAAAGCAAAAAGCTGTAATTTTATCCACAGTGGACTAAGAGCCTGTTAGCATTTTTCCCAAAAGATTGGATACAAAAAGGATAGAGCAAGCCGAAATTTGAACTTATATCGGAATGTAAAGGTAGACAATGATCACAGCAACCCAACAGAAGAAACAAGCTCCTTCTCATCTGTGAGGCTGTGAAAGCAAAATATTAATAATAATTTTAACAGAATTGGAAGGGGGGTGGTAGAAGGCTGCGTGGTTCCTGACCTGCTTGCTTTCTACCGGACAGACGGCATGAACAACGTGGCGGTGGGCTGAAGGCACTGGGAAGACATAGCTTGCTCCAGCACATAGACAGCGGTGGGGAAGAAGGAGCACCAGTTCAGAAGTCAGCAAGGATGGAAAGCAAGATTAATGAATTATCGGAAGTTTGCTTTCCGGCATCCTTTTTTTCTCCCTAGAGTATAAGCAAAACCCTGATAAAGTGTCAGTTTAAGCCACACCGGCTTAATCTTATCCACTAATTTACCCAGCCCAGGCCTCTTCCCTAGCTGTGTCCAAACCTTCCCACCATCCCGCCAGTCTCTCAGCAGCGCTGGCTTCCCCAGGCCCCGGCTGCTTCCACCCCCGCCCGCAGGCACGGCTGTGCCCCACGCACAGCCTGCTCGGCACCCGCACCGTGACTGCACGGGCGCTTCAGCTGATGCGTTACCGCCCGTATTTCCTCTCCAATTCAGAGACCACTAGCAATTAAGCCTGTCTTGTCACAAAGCTGAGGAGTGCCTGCTTGGCGAGTCACGGCCGCCGGCAGGCACACCGCAGGCTCTGCTCCCCAGGGAGGCGGGGGACCGGCCCCAAACACAGGGGTGCAGCCTCCTCGCCCCGGGGCCAGCTCCCTCGGGCTCCCCGCAGCCCGGCGGGCGCCAGGCTCCTCGCCGCCTCCCTCCGCCGCGGCCCGCCGGGGAG
>VYXH01001292.1:316886-392202 GCA_013397275.1 Burhinus bistriatus
CCGCTGCCCGGCCCCCACCACGAGGCCGCCGCCAGCCTCCGCCTCTCCCCTCACGACCTTCCCGCCCGCGGAGCCGCCCTGCGAGGGTCCCCGCTTGCTCCGGGCTCCCCCGGCCGGCACTCGGGCCGCGGCCCCTCACCCTGCTCTCGTCCCCGCGCTTGCGTTGCCTCACGTCGCAGCCTGCCGGCCCCAGCCCTGCTGGGGCTGCCGGAGGGGGACGGTGGCAGCCTCGGCGGGAAGGTGCCTGTTGGCCTCCCCGGGCTAGAGGCGGGCAGGCCGGCTGGCTCCCCAGCCTTCACCGGGCTGTTGGCTTCCACCGTGAAAATAAGGTCCTGAATGATGCCGAGCGGAGGCTGTGGCTGTGCATTTCGCCAGGTTGTTTGAGTAACTGAGATCAGGATCCCCAGGGATCCCGACCTGTCTGGCTCCCACCGAAATGCTTCGGGGCCTTTGAGGGTCAGGGAGAGCTGTAAAAGCTCGCTGTTAGGCTGCCCCTTATTCTTCTGCGGTGGGAAAAAGGCTGAACATTGGCAGTGCGTTTTGTGGGGCTGAATAAGTTATGCAAAAATGAACAAATATGCTCCTTATTCTGAGGGACAAACCAAATTCTCCTGTGAAGCAGATACCCTCACTGCCACCCCTTTAGGTATGTTCTTATTTTATTGTGGCGTTGGGATTGTAACTGAGTTGGAGAGCAGCCGCCCAGATGGTGGCCCAGAGCCAGGGGCTCTGGGCAGGCAGCAGTTACACCCTGCCCAGGCCAGCGTCCCCTCCATCCCCCTTCCAAAGGAACCCGTCACTGTATGTTCAAGCTCTCTCTGAAACCACCATGCATCAACCACCTCTCCTGACACCTGTGTGATAAATGACATTTTTAAAGTGGGTGACTGCGTTTAGCGCCAAAGCAATGTTGAGGGTATTGCCAAGGAGGAGATGAATGCTCATCACTGTGTCCTGCTGTACTCATTTCCTTTCTTCCGCTTGCTACACAGAAATGTGTGCATGTGCTCCCCAACCGCCCAAAAAATAACCAGGAGTAAGGCCAGTGCAATATGATTTAAGTTTACAAAAGGTGGACTTGCTTGATGCTCACTCCCTTACTTTATACCAAAGCGGAATGCAGATCATTGTTGCTTTGAAGCGAGTACTGTGCTCAGACCTCACATGTACCCACTTTGCCAGACAGCAAAGCCAGCAATGTTCTTCCAAAAGCACTGCAATTGAACGTCTCCAGCTTCTCTCTTACGCCTCAAGGGAACGCTTTCGGGTATTGACATGTATTTGTATTCCTTTTTGTATACATTCACATAAACTTTTTAAAAACCTACTGAAAAATTTTTGCTGGGCTGCTGGAACGTGCCAAACCTGAACTTTAAAAACAGCTGTTTCTTTCACTGTAGGACGTTTTTACACACTTGTGTACCAATATATTTAGTACATGTATTTATTTATCCAGTTGGTACTGTCTTTTTATTGAAACAATCACAAATATTTCCTTCATATTTTCAAGGGCTAAAGCCAGAAGTAAATAGAAGTTGAGTTTAATCTGAAGCAGGTATTTTTTGGTGCTTAGCTATTAGACTGAGGATAATCGCACTTTTTTTAAAATTCACAAGCAGAGTACTCAAAAAATTACAGTTACTTGAAAATTGTGCTGTAGCATAATGCTATGAATAGCTTTAGGATAAATGATAATATCTAAGCCTTACTGTTGGGAAATGCCTGTTTAAAAGAAAAAAGAATATGAAATAGGCTTATTATATTAGAAAAATAATTAATTAGAAAGTACATGTGAATTTAATCTTATTTGTCAAATGCCAGTGAGCACTTGTAAATGAGAACTTCTATATTATTCGAAGTGATGCAGTTTATGTTCTTTTACTCAAGAGAACCAGAAGGATAGATAGGAGAATCAAAATTTCATCCTGATTCTATTTCATAAAGAACTTACTCAGTAAAAGCTATTGGCTTGTACGAATTCCAAAGCAGTTTCCATCCATTTAGTTTGATCTTCTGCACCACACTAAAAACATGCAATTTGACGAGAATGCATAAGCAATACTGACAAAGGTTCTTAGTGGGTGTTTATAGCACTTACGCAATTTAAAGCACTATCTGAAATTGTTTCATTTTATGTTAAAATGCTTTTGAACAAAACCACGCCAGACAGTTCATTGCTACAAAGTGTTTAAAAAGTGTAAGCCACTGCTATGTACTGAAAATGAAGATGGGAAAATGGGCTTCCCAGGCCTTCTGCAGCAGTGTTTTTGGAGCAAGATTTGCCTCTAATTAAAAACCTCGCCAAAGAGGATATTTATAATCTCCTGTTTCTATGGAAATGAGGAACATAACTAAGTAACTTTTTTCTTTTGTGTAGTTTCAAGGCTTGTATAAGTCAGGGGAAAAGCTTTCATTGATTCCAGTGATCTCCCAGTCATGCTCTTTATAGGCAAATGTTTGTTACCAACAAATAACTTTTTTTGATACAGAAACTGTTGTGCAGAATTAAGAAAACACGACAGTGGAGGTGTCTGTAGCTGTCAATGAATATGCAAAAAACCTCCAACCAAATAAAAATCCATGAGGCAGAACACCGTTTAAATACAGCGTGAGGCAGGGCTATGCCTAAGTTCAAGAAGACTAGATGTGGAGGAACAGCTCAACATCAAGTATGTTGTGTTAACCTAGATATTTTTGAGACACGGCTTATTGCTCTACTACATGAAATCATAAGCAGAGGCTAGTTTCAGTGATGGTCCTTTAAAGGCTATATTTAGCAGTAATGCCATTAAGACGTGCACTTCACAAAGGCAAGTTTCTCACCATTTATTCTTCTACTCAAGGTTCGTGTGGCCAAGCTGTATGTGACTGGAGGAACATGATTGCGAAGAAAGCCATTAGGTCTCACTTTTTATCCTGAACAAACATCGAAGCAAAGCTTTGTAATGATTCCAAGATATCTTGTGAACCTGCAGGTCTTGTCTTTCATAAGGAATTGTGATAATTGTTCAGAGTTTTTTTAGTTCTTGTGCTGATGACTTTGCATCTTCATAGCTTTCTGAAGCCTTTACCTGTTGGCTGATTTTTGCCCTACTTATCTCTACTGCCACTGTATGCTGTGGGATCTCCTAATTGTTGTATTCTGATACTTAGGAAACTAACATATATGAAATCTGTAAAATATCTTTTCTGTAAATGTATGGATTTACAGACTAGCTGATAGTGAGGTGAGATGCGAACATTTTGTAATAACTTATCTTTGATGACTTACCTAAATTAAGAACCTCATCTTTGGGAAGAAGTACAGTCTTCCACTGATTTATACAGATACCGTCCATGAACGACATAATTTATTCTCCCTATGTGCTGTTTCATCTGTAGAATATTTATTTATGTGCGACTTTAGAATACCTCTAAACCAGAAATGTACAATTTTAGTGTATGATTTTAGGACTTTTAATCCCACTGTCTGAATCTCCCATTGGAGAATCCCTTCTTACTGGTAATCTTACATTTGCATTTCGAGTTTGAAAGTAGTAAGAAACTTAGACTTGCCACTTGTTTAGTATTAAATATTTCCTCTTTGTATCTAGTTGTTTGCAATAGCAGGTGAAATTTGCCATGTTCTGTGGGGAAAAAACTGTAGCATTTGATTTCTGAGATATACTGAGAAGCAAAATGATTAATAGGAAAAGTGAAATAGTAAATTACAAGTGGAAGAGAGTATGTCATACAATTAATTCAGCCAACGGAGTGTACTGGAACACTGATTTTATATCAGTTACATATTGTCAAACACAGTGAAGTATTCTCAACAGTACTATTTGGTATTCAGATTTCAGACAACTGGCCTGGATACAGTCTGGATTTGTTCACTTACCCTCAGCACTACTACGGAGATCTGGAATATGTGCTCATACCTCATGGCATTATTGTTGACAGGTATGTGTAGTTTTAATGTTACTAAATAAATTCTTTGGTCAGTAGTATTATTCTTTTTTATAAAGCTTGTCATGCATAGACAGTGTGCATACAACATTTGTCCTAAATTTTTATATTAGCAATTATAAAAATACTTTTATTTATTTAATTTGGAAAGTAAAAAAATGCTTGAAGGTTAGGAAATGCTAGACTTGTAGTTGCTTTTGCAACTCCCTGTCTCATTTCTTTTACGTAATTTCTGATTTGGGCATTGAATGAGACAAGGGTCCCACAAAAAGGAAAGTGTGATCATATAGTGAAATTGGCATTGGAATGTAAACTACAAGAGAGCTGAACTGAAGATGAAAGGGCAGGTACAAAGCTTTGTATATAGTTATACTTTAATGCCCCACTTGCGCTCTAACCATCCTATGTTTTTAATTTAAAAAGGAGAAAAATCTACATTGAATTATATACAGCTTTGGCAACTCCCTAGCACAAATCATTAATGCCAATTAACCTAATGGTTCCTGACTACATGGTTGACTTCTGCCATTCAGCACAACCGAAAAGCATGTCATGGACTGTTTGGGTCCCCATGCTGGGTTTGGAGGGTGGCAGTTGGAAAGCTTGATCATTCCTTACCTTGTAGTAGTTCCCCTGTGCTCTCACTGTAGGCATTTGACGGTGCTTTGGTATTTGTGGTAGTCCAGCTCAATGTTCATGCTCAGTTACTATTTTGAAATGCTGTTAAAAATCTTATGAAAAAGTTACAAAGTGGAAATGGTAATTTTCAACTGTATTTATTGGGAATATGTGAATGGAATTTCATAGGACATTTTCAACCTGCAGCTTTCTACCTACCACATTTAAACAGCCAGTTGCAAGTACTGAAATTATTGGAACTCCTTGAAAGAAGACTGTAAACATCCGTCATAAGGAAGAGTTATGATTCCTGTATTGGTTTTTAAACACAAGCTTTTTTTCATTGCCTTTTCAGTTACCATTACGTTGAATTTTTCATTTTTTTTGATTAGAGTTAACTGACTTATAATTCCTCTTTTTTAAATAAATATGTTACAACTTCAGTTCTCACAGAATTTGATATAAATTTGTTTGAAGTAATCACTGAACTCCAGTGTTGTTCTTGTAGTCCAGCAGAATGAACACCACTGTTTTTTCTTACTCCAGCTGAAAAGACTTATTCTGTTCTAATGGAAAAGGACACAGAACTGAATGTATTGTGATCATGCAAAATTTTCATGTAGCAAGAAGGCTCAGCACTTGAGAAAATTCTCTTGTCAGTTGGTAGCAATTAAATACAGGTTAAAAAACTAGTATATTTTTAGTTAGCAATTGAAATGAGTACATTTTTGTCTATGCTGGAATTTTTGGAAATTTTGGCTCCTCAAACAGTCTGAGGAACAACATTAAAAAAAATGAAAATCATCAGAGAAATATTTCTTCTTAATGAGAAGTTTTCCCCATTATTCTCAGACTTGATAAAAAATGATAAAAGACTGTTTTAGTAATCTTCAGTAAAGTAAGTGAAAGTGTTTTATTAATCTTCGTTCTTACATCTGTAAAAGGAATTATATATTTGAGGTCAAACAAGATGATCTAATGAGATTTTCTGTTTTTCAAATCTAAAAAATACTAATTACTGCAATATGGAATTTACTTGAACATTCACTGGAACAGGCTGCCCAGGGAGGTTGTGGAGTCCCCTTCTCTGGAGATTTTCAAGACCTGCCTGGACGCAGCCCTGAGTAATGTGCTCTCGGCATTCCTGCGTCAGCAGGGGAATTGGACTAGATGATCTCTGGAGGTCCCTTCCAACTCTGAAAATTCTGTGATTCCATGATTACAAACACAAAGATGAAAATGAAAACGAAATGACAGCTTTTGCTCATAACTAGTATATTATCTGCAATTTAGAGCTTATTCTTCTCTGGTACATGCACACATGTAGATTTCACTGAAGTTCAGTGTATTTATGTAGTGGCAAATGGATTCTCATAATGCAGTGGGTATAGAAAAAAATATGAAAAATGTAATCATGAAAGACGTGGGATAAATTATAGGATTATTTAATAAATTGCATCCTGTCAAGAAGTCACTCTCATTGAAACTACTAATCTAATTCAGAGAGCTGTCAAAGAAATTTCCAGTGAAAGTCACAGAAAATTATTTTCACAGAAAGTAATGCACTGAGCTGTTTTTCCTCAAAACATCAAATGACATTGTTCAGTTTTCTGTTGGTACCTGCTTTACATCTAGAAATGACCTGGTACTCTTAGGTCTAGAAATGCCATCTACCATGTTCTTTAGAAAGTAAAGCTACTTAAGATAAGCATTCATGTTTATTATTTTTATCGTGAACATTTATGTACTATCATATGGCAGAAATGTGTATCTTTTGGTTTCAATCATCTGCCACATTGTGTTTGCAATGCAGAATTGTCAAAGAGAAGACAGATACGAGAATGCTGTAATTCTGGATTCATTGGAACATAATTTTGATTATTCTCACGTGTGTGAACTTGAATGAATCACTTAAGCTCTTTGCACTCTTCTTTTTTTTCTGTATGAAATAGTGATAATGTACACTCTAAAATTTTGATTGCTGCTATATTTCTTTATAGTATTTGTGTATATTTTTATTAAAATTGTAGGGGTAGCATCTTCCAAAGCCTATCAGTATGAAATGCTTCTAATAATTCTCTTCCCCATCTTTCACTTAATTTATTGTTCTTGGGCAGTAACTAACATAACCAGTTAGGGGATTGTACAGGAATATTTTATATTGGTGATTCCTGTGAGGTAAAACTGAAGGCTAAGTTGCATTCTTTACTCCAAAGTCTCTGCAATGGTTATGAATTCGACATACGCTGAGATGTGTTACTCCCTTTTCTATAACTGGGGAATTTATGCATTTAAGGTTAACCAGTTTGATTCACATGCTTTTCATCTTGCATCCAACACTTTATATCTGCCTACTGTGAACTTGATCCAAACCCAGTCAAGTCAAGACACATAAACAGACTGTCAGTCAAGCTATATACTCACCATAGTGTTTCTTTGTAACCACATGGAAAACATACCATGAACTTAGAAAATCTGCATCTAATGTTATTTTATCCTTAATTTTTTTGCCCCAGGACAGAGCGATTGGCCAAAGATATTATGCAAGACATTGGAGACAATGATATTGTGGTTCTCTGTGTCCTCAAAGGTGGCTACAAGTTCTGTGCTGACCTTGTGGAGCACATTAAAAATCTCAGCAGAAATTCAGAAAGGTTCATCTCCATGAAAGTCGATTTTGTTAGACTGAAAAGTTACCACGTAAGTCAACAACTTATTTATATAGATTCTGGTTGTATGTTCATAATAAATAGTGGACTTTTGTAAATGGGAAATACCGCCACCCCCCACCCAATTATAAGAAAAACAGTGTGAAAAATGTTTTTGTTTGAAAAACCTGTGAGGTTTTTCTTCAAAATATTTGCTCACGTCCCTTTATACTTCATGGGTAGTATGAATGAAGTATATGAATATGAAGCATCCTCAAGCTGTATTTTTTTAGTCTCTCTTCACTTTTGGACATAAGATTATTCAAATTTCCGTCATGTAAAATGTCGGCATGTTGTTTGTTCTCAAAATCCTCAACTGTTCTGTCAAGTTTATTTCATGTTACTTCATTTTCCGCCCCACTCCCACATAGTTTGGCATAACTGCAAGGTGATAAATCTATGTCTTATTCTAAATGTTTAATGCTAAGCATATGAAATGCTTTCATCTTCATAACATGAAGTTTACATAGTAGCAAAATATACCACTAGATGATGATAGTGTTTTATAAGAAAATGAAATAAGCCATTGAACCAAATCCAGTGTTGAAGTAAGGATCAAGACTTCCTGTTATCTTCACAGGAAATTATGCAATAATGATTCATTTATTTCAGTGAGGCAATGGCAGTGAGATGACTGGCCTTTTTTTAGAATGCATGATTACAGTTTCTGTTTGCATAAGCTATACATTTATATTCCACCTTGTAGTGTGTAATTCATAGTGAGGGACCATTTCTAGAAGTAAGTTTTCCTAGAAATGTCTAAGGAAATATGCTAAAATAAATGGAGTGATAATACAGTTTCTTTCTGAGCACAAATGCAATTTGCTGAATCCAGTAGTTCCCACAGTAACTCTATGTCCTTTCCACAGACAGAGGTAGGTTGGTTGGCATTTTGCTTTGACCCCAGTGACCATAAACTTTTCCTAACTTTCACAAATACAGTCTGGTTTTTTCCATCAAGGAAGAGAAGTAGATGAGAGCCTTTTGTAGCCATTTTCTTAGGATTTGGTCCTGGGACTTCTCTTTCAAGAATTAGTTGGGTCTATGAAGGACATGTGCAATACTAATTTTATACAATTTATAGCTATTTAGCAGTATTACAGAACTAATTAATAAAGTAAAATGTAATGTTTGTCTCACATAAAGGCACATGGAAATGATACTCAATTTTTTTTTTGTGTAGTAATGATAGCACTTCAATAATACTCCTTGGCGAATAGTGGAATTACTTAAATTAGTTTTTGTTTTGCACCTGGCATATAGGTAATGTGCATGCTTTTCCTATTGGGTTATCTCTTACCCAGTATGAAGATACCCTGGTTCTAAAATTTCTTTCCTTTGTGACAAGTCAACTCTTACTAGCCATACTAACCCCTAACCAATGAATGGCAGGAGATGTATACCGCAGAAGTGTGGAATTCTTCACATCATTGCTTAGGAAATAAAATAAAAGCATGTTATATCAAGCTGAAACTGCAATACAAATTTTGTTATGCAAGGATGCAATTATCAAAACTAAGTCCTAGATGATCCTAGCATTTAGTGGCTGTGAATATTTTGGATCTTAGCTTCATGCTTTAGCAGGCAGGTGGCGACTTCCCTAGAACTAATGCTTGCATCTAGTTTTTAGAAAATCAATCTTTTTCTTCTTATAAGTGCTTCCAAACAGGTGTCATGTATTTGGAGCCTGAAGCTGTGCTTGATTTAGTGCTTGGAACAGTGCTTGATATCTGACTGGTCTTGAGAAGCTGATTGACACTGCAGTATAAATTTGAAATGACATTAATATTGGTAGATTCATTCCATGAGATATGCATAAATGTAAGGCTGACTAAAGTACCAGTACCACTACCTGCCATCCTTTGCATTTTGAGTTATTGTTGTGTCCTGTCCAATTGCAGGTTTTAGAGAATGTACCTGTGTCAACATAGCCGTAGTCAGAACACTTGGGGAACTCGCTGTTACTGGTTTGAGTGACTCTTTGTCCCAGCCTTATATGAGACTCCTAAATCCCCCATGTCAGTTTATTCTGTAATAACATACCTCTCACAGTGTTTTACACTTTAATCAGAGGCAAATAATTACAAGTTTAGAGGTAAAACTCTACAGGAAGTCTTGGAGCATCACCAGTTCCACTCCTTTGCTTCCCTTTCCCTTTCCCGTTCCACTTTCTATTAAGACTTAATACTGCTCTCTCTTTTTATCCCCTTTACATTTTATAGACACTGTTCTTTTCATGTTATTTATCCTGCTTCCTTTTACTAACTGTTCTTTGTTTCTCTCCTAAAGGCAGTCCTGCTGCTCTCAATATACTTCCTTCAGATATGTCTCCCTTCCCCCCTTCAGCTGTTTAAATCCAACAACTAATTTCAGCTCAAACTCATGGGATTTTTGAATTTTCTCATTTCAACTTCAGTGCTGAAAGGTTAGTTGATTTTTAGAGGTTGTAATTTAAAGTGGGATTTCTTGGTTTAATCGTGTAGCAAAAATGGGCTGTACTTGTGACCCAAAGTCAGATCTTGGCATCAGTGAATGTACATCTTAACTGCAAAGTATCAGTGGAAAATGTTGTACTTTGATGTCTGGCATATGGACGTGATTACAGGAAAAGGAGATTACAAATATGACCAGCTTTACATTGCTCTTTGTTTTTAAAAGCTGTCATCATATTCCAGAATTTAGACACTTAATTAGTATGTTAAGATCTGCTTTCATATTAAGTAGCTGAAAGTTTGGCATGTAAATTCTTTTTTAGACTTCTTCATACAAAGGAATTGATTTTTAAAAAAAGGCATTGTATGTTTAGATTTTCTGGATATTAATAAGATGAGTGGCTGCTTGTACTTCCATAATCAGGATGGTTTAATCTGGTTTGCAAAGTATTGAGATATATGTCTAAGCCTGGACATTTTTATAAGAACCCTTCCTGTGTTTTACAAGTGGTGTTTTGTTTCATTATCTCAAATTGGCATGTCAGATTACTGAATTTAGTATATATACAGGTAATGGGGGAAGATACCATTTGATTATTATTTTTAGAGGAAACCAAGTGGAATCTAACTTAGGAAACCATAGCCTAAAAATGATGTGGTTATAGTGTTTAAATTCTGCAGACATCAGTATTAGTTCTTATACATTCAATATAATTCCTGCAACTGAAACTGGAGATGCAGCCTTGTCTGAAAGTGTATTTTTATTTCCTCTAACAATCAAACTGTATTTTTCCATTTCGTTAGACTTTTTTTTCACTGGAATGTTAAAATGATACAGCAGAGAAAGTTAAGAAGTTTACACATGTGGACAGAAACTTATAGGCTCAGGTGCAGATCAATAAAGAAAAAATTAGGTGTGCTTAACTGTAAACAACGTTTATATCTGTAAATCGAGAAATATATAATTTGCAAAGAAACACTTGATAATGTTGTTATAACACAGGTTTTTAAGGCTTCTTAATCAGTAAGAATGATATTAAAAATAACAATGAAATGGAAAAGAATCATGAGTGGAAGGTATGTGGATAGATTTCATCCATAGAAATATGATTTTTGGAGAATGCCATTTCTTGTAGACTTACAGGTGATAAGGTATACTTGTTCTTATTTTAATTTTCTGTATTTAAATGAGCTCAAAATAAGGAAATTGTTTAAATGGAGATTTGATTAGAGGCTGCATGGTGACTTTACAAGCTTCTAGCACAGCGGGCAAATTAAAAGAATGAACCAAGGTGAGAGTTAGAAAATATGATTTCAGAAATAAACAGATATGGAAGTATCATGTAAACTTAAGGATAAGAGTCAGGAAGTAGATGGAGAGGAAAATAAAATCCAGTGATGGAAATCTGAATGAGAAGCAGCAGCTCTGAGTTTTAAGAGGCAGAAAAGAGAAAACATACATGATAGTCACTTGGAGGAAACTTCTAGAGGATTATGTGGATTTGCTCAATTCATGTAATTCTTTAAAATGAATCCATTATTTATGGCTTCCAAAACATAACTAATAAAAAAACGTGACCTCTGAATTGTAATCCATGCACAATGGTTGCATTCAAGTCTGATCACAAACAAAACCATTGATACGATCTGTTTCCTCTTCAGCCTCCAGTTGTTTGAAATATATTTACAACTGTTGGTTATTAATCTTGGCATAAACAGGACCATTAGTGCTGCGAAATTCTGAAAACAAGCAACAGAACAAGCACTGTTTAGTAGAAATCTGAATGTTTTTGCTATATGAAGCCATCTCAGTAAATAGTTTTGCTAAATCTCTCTACTGTAGGAGTAAGGAACAGAGGGATTTTATAATGAATAAGTTGAAAGCTGGTTGATAAATGTAGTAAAATAATTCACTTTTCTGCTGTGTAGCTTTACTTCTCATACACCATTACTAAGTACTTAAATCTTAAAAAACAGAACAGCATGAGGCATCGGACTATAATCAGAGTAGAGAATGGTGTAAAACGCACATTTCTGCTTTGCATAATAACCTGTCCTTATTCAGTAGAATTTTACTGTATGGAACTTGTATGAACTTTACATCTGAAAACAGTATGTTGTAATCCTGACCCTAAAAAGCAAGTAACTTCAAAACAACACAAAAGAAACAATTAAGTGTATTGCTTGCATTGAATGACTCATATCTATACTCAGACTCTACAACAGTCTTACAATAATTGTTTATCTCCATGCCTGTGTGTCATGAAAACAGAACTTACGATCTCCTGAGAAAAATGTGCATCCTTAGATGAAAGAGAATCCACATTAGCTTTTGTACTTACAGGTTTTCTCTTGGGCAGGTTGCGAGTTTCCTTTATTTTGCTTCAGGCACACAGTTTAGCTGAAGACCATGTCATCTTCTTGATGCTAAGTAGCTATGGAAGAATTCCATTCCATTCCTACCTGGTAGGATGAATTCCTATCAACTTTAAGGCCAAATTCTGCCGTAATTTCACAGGACTGAATTCCAAATTATCTGCGAATTATCAATTTGACATGCAAATAAATAGCTTCAGAGTAGGCAAAATGCAGCTTATTTATTTCATTTGGAAAGAGGTTGTGTGTGTACTAGACATTCAAAAACTAAGAGATACTCTTTTAACCTTTTTCAAATGCATGGCTTGCAGTCAGCACGGCAGACAGTGAACACCTGTACAGAGAATTTTGTAGCGTGATATACTTTTAGAAGCTAATGGGTAACAAAAATATGACATTAATTTAGTCCACAGAAGCTACCAGTGTGAAGGATAGAGACCTTAAAGTTGTTGCTGTTCTGAGAAACGTGTTCTAGTGATTGTAGACAGGGCTGCCAAATAGGTGTCTTATGGGCAAGCTAAAGATAAGAGATTTGGGACTAGAAATCTACTCCCAGAATTGCCAAAGGGATTTTATCTCTGTGTACTTTTCCATGTGTACTTTTCCATGTCTGTGAATGGATAAAATGGCATTTGCATCTTAAAGTAGTAGTATCTTTTTTGAGTGAAAGCTCTGTGAAATGCTCAAACCTGCTAAAACAAGTGAGTAAAAGGTCTTTTACAGTTCCAAGCCAAAGATACTCCTGAGCCTTAAGCAGACACTGATACTATCTCTGATGCTTCAGTTATTTCATGAAACTTAATAAGACCTGAGATGGTTAAGAAGGTAAGAAACAGTGGAAACATCATATTTTGTGTGAATAGAATGTTAGGAGATGCTGCAATTCACAATTCTCCTAACTGTGTCCAAATGCTCATTTTCCAAGTGTTAAGACTTGTTTAAAAATAGATTATTTTTCATGAAAGAAACAAAAAACACTTCTACATGCAGCAGTGTCTTACTGCAAAATGTCAGCCTCAGAAACACTAAAGCTTTTCAGAGAAATAGCTGAAAATGTGTTAGTAGCGGAAGTTGTCCCAAAAGTTTATTCTTGCAGCTATCTGATGAATTTTTAAAAGAAATTTACAAAAATATAATGAGAACAATAGCAGTCTCATTGGTTAAATTGTGGCTGGTGTTATTAGGGTAGCAGCATGATTTAGGCAACTTTGAGAATAAACTCTCCTGCCAGATTCACCTGTACATGAGGTACAGATAGTGGTTTGGTGTGAAAACTAACACACTGGAAATGGGTCTCTTTTCTGATTGCATCTACACTGGAACAATGGCAATCTCCAGTTCATTCCTCAGCAACCTCAGAGCCCTCCTGCCAGTCGCACTTGCCAGCTCAGCTACTTCTGAGCACTTTCTAACCTATCTCAGCCCAGATGAGACCACTTACAAGAGACTTTCTATTTGAACCACTTCAGCTTGCTGGATTCATTTTTACTGACCCAGATGCACAAATGCATCTCAGCTTGCCAGTAGCCCCTGCCAGAGGGAGAGTTACAAGCAGCTGGGGACAGCTTGTGGGCACTAACTTCTTTCGTCAGCACGACTCCTGCTGGAAAAAGAAGTCTGCCCACAGTCGAGGGATCCTTGTCACCAAGGGTGCAGCACAGCAAGCTTCAGACCCCCCACTGTTTTATCTGAGAGATGCTCCTCAGAGGTGTCAGAAGGAGCATGGATATTTCAACCCTAATTATTTTTGAGAACCAACCTACTTTTCATAGTGTTCTAAGGCAAATGGGAGAAGGCTATACGGTATGTAATAAAATACGACCTTAAAATTCAGTGTCATGAAACTTCTCAGGTCTGGAGGTAGATGCTCTCCTTTCTAGGCATCTACAGCTTCCATTTAATGTGATGGCAGAGTTGTGAGATATGAGACCTTAAATTCATCACTTGCTCGAGGCTGTCTTCAGTGTAAGGAGGAAGAAAATGTTTCTGATTTAAGTTATTTTAATGAAAACATACAGTATTTTCCTGTTGGACACTGCTTAGGGCTTTGGAGTGTTACTAATAATGTAAGTAGGCGTTAATTTGTGGGCATAGTTCAGGAAAGGTCATCATAAGCCTATCGTACAGTCAGTTTATCAAGTTCATCTGTAATGTAAAACTTAGTCATAGAGAGGTGATCTCTGTAACTGTATGCATCAGATAACACACCTACACACCACTTAAATATGTTAGCACCATCTGAATTCTTGGCGATTTTTTTAAGTATGAGTAAGTGTTTCAGTGACTCACATATAAAAGATTTGGGGGAACCAAACAGCTCAGCCGGGGGAGAACTGAGTAGGAAGCGGCCTGATTGCCATGGGGATAGAATGAGAACAGATGTGGCAGTGAAGACAGAGTGGTACTGAGCTGTGCTACAGCTCTCCAGCAATATCAAAATATTGTTTTAAGGCATTTATGGGGCATATTAAAGCAAGTAATTGCTTGCCTTGTCAAGATACTTTTCATTTTAATCTGTCGTTCCCCGCTTAAGTATTGCCTTCCTTTATATTGATTTGTGATTTTTAGTTGTGAAATTCTTTTTTCTAACTGAAAAAAATTTACAATTTTCCTGTATTGTGGGTTGACACTCTGTTCTTCTGGACTTCAGATCTAGTGAAAACTCCACAAGAGGTATTTTCTAATCTTTCTGGAGAAATTTATCTCCCCAAGGGTCACATTTTTCTAACAAGCTGTAATGTTTTCTTTTGAAAAATGTTTTCCAATTTGAAATAAATGTTTTAGATTACAGTATGTTACAGAGGGTACCGCTACTATGTATAAATGGAGTTTTAGATATGAAGTTCATTTTTCTTAAGTTTTTTTAATTTTTTTTTTTTTTTTTGGTGAGCTTAAATCTTTGGTATTTTTAAGCAATCCCCGTTTCTGGAACATCTTAACATTTGAGACTGTGGATGTTTTTAAAATTGGTCAGTTTTAGAACAGATTCAAAGCATCAAGGGATTTCATTAAAAGCATTCAATTCAAAGAGTTAGATTCTAAAGTTCCCCTGGATACAATATTTGTTGTAAAGCAGTGGTTTGTTACAAAGCCTAAAAAATTGAAGTTTAGTCTTAGTAAAATATTTTGTTTCATATTCTGCCAAAAATACAGCAAGGTACTACTAAGTTATGACATTTGCAGCATTACTATATGTCATCATTAGGAGAGACTATAGTCTGTATTTTCAGTCTGCTTCACAGATTTGTACAGTGACAGGGAGATAGGCTCTTATGTATAAGAAAGGTACAGAACATAATGGTTGCTAATCCTGTTGTACAAATAAGATCTGACGAGTTTGAAAGTATCGTGACATGTTTATGCATTGGAAAAATATCACCTTGATTACTTATTTGGCTGTTAATAATACCATTTAGTGTGTGGTTTTTTATATTAAGATCTGAAATGAGACAAAATTAATTAAAAGAAGCCGGAGGGTTCTAATTTTCCCAAGGAATTCTATGACTCTTTTTTACTGGCATCTCTTAAATGCTGTTTCTTAAAACAGATCATAGCATGTGCAATGCTCATGCAGTGCCACACCCCAAGGGTGCTGTAAGGCATAAAACAAAAAGGTTACTTTAAAGGAATATCGCAATAAGAAGTACTGTCTTATTGCAGTGGTTATCTATGTGACAAATACAAAATACTTTTCTCATCATTTGATAGACAGAAGTTAGAATATTTAAATAGAGAAGGAATACTATAACCTTGCAAGAAAAGTCACAAAGGGGATGTGTGTTGGCAAAAGTTTCCAAGTTGTCACCAGCCAAGGGACTAAACATAGTGGTATGAAAGAGAGCACTACTGAGTTGTAAGAGTCAATGATATGCTAGACTCCAGATTGCTGGAAGGGACTAAGCATTTGAGGTTTTTATCAGTCTTATCTTTTGTGAATTTGCTTACACCTATCTGTTTTCTCAGCCTGTGGCTATTTGACAAATTTGAAGATCCTTCTCCTACCTTTCTTTTATCACCAAATCCTAGGAACTGCTGATAGTCAGGGTCAGAAGGTTAGTACTCTGTGCTTAGTCTAGAGAAAGCTGTTTTCTCTTGTGCTTTCAGAACCCCCCAAGGGACAGGGTTTTTAGTAGGTTTAGTAGCTACAAATTCACTATACGATTTTTCACAATGTTTGTTTACTTTTGTTCATTAGTTTACAACACAATTGAAACAATGGGGTAAGATGGTACATATGGATCTAGTAGTGTCCCAACTGGCATGCTGAGATCCTCTGTTGATGCTGGGAAACACAGAATCACAGGGGTTGGAAGGGACCGCTGGAGATCATCTAGTCCAATCCCCCTGCCAGAGCAGGAACACCTAAAGCAGGTTGCACAGGATGGCGTCCGGGCAGGTTTGGAATGTCTCCAGAGTCGGAGACTCCACCACCTCTCTGGGCAGCCTCTTCCAGTGCTCTGCCACCCTCAAAGGAAAGAAGTTCCTCCTCATGTTTAGATGGAACTTCCTACGTTCAAGTCTGTGCCCATTACCTCTTGTCCTATCACTGGGCACCACTGCAAAAAGACTGGTGCCATCCTCCCGGCACCCTCCCTTTAAGTATTTATAAGCATTGATGAGATCCTCTTTGAGTCTTCTCTTCTCCAGACTAAAAAGACCCAAAGTCCCTCAACGTTTTCTCATAAGAAAAATGTTCCAGTCCCCTAATCATCTTTGTAGCCCTCCGCTGTACCCTCTCCAGCCGTTCCCTGTCCTTCTTGAACCAGGGGGCCCAGAACTGGACACAGTACTCCAGGTGCAGCCTCACCAGGGCAGAGTAGAGGGGGAGGATAACCTCCCTTTACCTGCTGGCCACACCCCTCTTGATGCACCCCAGGATGCCATTGGCCTTCTTGGCCACAAGGGCACATTGCTGGCTCATGGTCATCCTGTTGTCCACCAGGACTCCCAGGTCCCTTTCCACAGAGCTGCTTTCCAGCAGGTCAGCCCCTAACCTGTACTGGTGCATGGGGTTCTTCCTCCCCAAGTGCAGTATCTTACACTTGCCCTTGTTGAACTTCATGAGGTTTCTCTCTGCCCAACTCTCCAGCCTGTCCAGGTCATGCTGAATGGCAGCACAGCCTTCCGGTGTGTCAGCCACCCCTCCCAGTTTTGTGTCATCAGCAACATGACTTCCAGTTTTGCTTCTATAATGTTCATGCATTTAATGGTAAACAATAATTGCATAAAAGACAGATACTCCATTTAATGTGGACTTGAACGCAAACTGACCTTCTCCTAGCTGAGTTCAGTATAGTTGGCTGTAGCATGCTTGATGTCCTTTACGATTCTGCATTACCATAGCATAGTAACAGGAGGAAGATTTTCTCTACACTCTTTAGCTTTTGTGGTCTTCTGAGACCTGAGGAAGAAAAGAAGCCCAAGTCTTCTGTTCCAAGAGCATGGGCTTTTATTACTTTATTATCTCAAAAGGTGGACACCCTTAGTAATACCTCCTGGCAGTCCAAAATGAATTCCTGAGAAGGATTATGGCAGTTCTGGAGAGTACGCTTCCTAAATTGTTCTTTTGCCTCTAAGTTTTAAATTTTGTTTGCCTCCCATCTCTGGAGACAAAGTATGAACCTCACCTCACAGAACTGAACAGCCCTATGAGATTGTTAGTACCTTTTCTCATCCTGGAACTTATGCAGATTTTATTTCTATGTTTTAAATGTTATGTTATTATTTAAATGTTAAATAAGTTATAGTACAAGGAAACCTCAGACTACACTCTAGAAACTAACCTGAGTTTTGACGATATATTGTGTTTCTGATTTATATACTATTTAAAACATTTGGTGTCACATGTTCTTGATTTCAGTTCTTGCTGATCTTTTTAAGTGTACAGGTGCTGTTCGTGCCATATGGTTATATGTGATGCTGCAATCTTACTGCCTCATTCTTAAACAAAATAACCCATTGAACTAATATCAAGCAAATACATAAGATTTAATTGCTAAACCAGAAAGGAAAATATGAAATAATTTATTGTCTATAATCCTTCTTAGCCAAGATAACTGATCTAAATTCTGCTGCAATTTACAACAGTTTGGCCCTTTTCCTGTAGAGTTACTTCATGTTTATGCCAATAAAACTGAAATCGTATCTCTGTTTAGAGATTTTAAGGAACGTTTTACCTGCAATAAAACTACAGGGGTAGATCATGTATGCAGTCATGGTTTTAGAAAATTTTCTTTATTTGAAAATATTTGAAATATCTTTATTCTGTATATCTACAGTACTTATTAATAGGTTGAACACATGCTTCCAGCAAAATAAAAGAGTGTAAAGAATTTACAGCTTTTAATATTTGCCCCTAGCAAATATGTTCTCAGTTGCAGGTATAACCTGTATTAACCTGTGTTAACTGCATTAACATTGCATGTGAGTTCACCTTTGTTGATATCTGAGAGTACACACATGAGAGATCAATTCCAAATGCCTTGACCGGGAAGGGAAAAGCTTCAATGGCAGTTTATGCTTCATTAGGTGCCAGAGAATCTCCACCGAAGCAACTCCTATAGGGGATGAATTCTCTGGTAGCTATTTCAAGATACCTTACCTTCTTTCTTTGGATTAAATACAGAGAAGGCATGCAGGATTCCTGGTACACAAGAAATTATTGAATGTGTGAACAGATGATTGTAAACAGTCCAATTTATTAAGTTTAATAACTTACTGTTGCCCTGAGAGTTTAAGCTGAATGATCTGCCGTGCTTTTACAGCAGGGAAGAAACATACACGTGTTACAACAGGTCAGCTGATAAGGAATACCTTGCTGTCAGTACGTTTGTTGTTTGTGTTTCTCTGTCCAAAGCCAACTTCCTCATTGCAGAACTCTGGCCTTCCCTGGAACTGGGTAGACTAGCCTGAATTTGAAGTGCTTCCAAACCTGTGCGATGGAGTTTTTTCTTAAGGAATAACAACAAGGAAGAAAAAGAACAAAAAAATAAGTGAAATCTTCAAATTAGTTACACTGTAGATCTAACCATAGAGATGTAAAATATGTCTTACACTGTAGTAACTGGAGCTCAGATAGTTATACCTAGACAGGCTTAAAATTTACTATCTCAGGTTATGCTGGCAATCAGACAGATCTCAGCCCATCATAGTCACTGGTGTGGTTACTAAGCAGCTCAGGAAGGCATCGTAGCCTCGACTTTAAAGCTAACAGAGAGACACGAAACCATCGGTGCTTCAGTCTGCCCCTGTGGGACAGGTGATGTTCTGACAGTGGGTGTATGCCAGTTTACTGTATTTGATTTCCAGTTCGTTTGGCACTGTTGGCTTGTTTGCAAGGTATTCAAAGCACCTCCTACAAATATATCAGTGACCTGGCACTTGATTATTTTGAATGTGGGTGTGTTCCGGAGGTTGCAGTCTGCCATTTGATATACATTTGATTCTGGGGAAGGGAAGGCATGCTTTCCAGTCTTTAGTGGGAAGTGATCCATATCATTCCCACTCATTTGCACAAGTCTCCAGCTTAGCAGTACTTAGTAGTTGTCCTCTGAATGTTGCTGCTACTTAAGCCTGGATAGTCCTAGTTGCCTGCTATGAAAACCGTAACAGTCTGTGTTCTGACCTACGCTTTTGAGGTCTTTTGTTCTTAGCTGTTGTTCTTTAGAGAAGAAACCCAAAATGGTATCAGTTTGAGTGTATGTTGCTTGTAGGTACAGCATCTTATGTATTACCACTCCACAGATGTTCTTCTTTTACTTCTGCTGATATACTGAGAAAAATTGCATAGGCTATACTTTATATGTCAGTTTGACTTTACCTAGTAGTCAAAATAGATTAAGAGATGATGTAGATGCCATACTGACACTTCCCGACCAAAATATGCATATATTGAAGTACTTCTCAGGAGGCAGGCTGCAAAGCAAGTAAGTTTTATACTAGGCTGTCAGCATCCAAACTGGAACATCAAAATTTTCATTTTAATTGTTATGTTCATGACTAAGATGGTAGCGCATGGTCATGTAGCAAAAGATATTATAGTTATTGAGCAGTACATAATTTCAAAGCAGAAGTCTTTATACTTGCAGATACATCTATCTAAACTCTGCCAATACCTGCAATTAATTTCTGCAATGCTATTTTTTAAAATGCAGAAATCTTGGTTATATTACGAACCAGTTTGCTGCAGCTAAGTCACATAGAACTAATAATTTTCTCCTTAAAAGTTATGTGACAAACATTGCTTCTGTGGTTTCATTTTTGAAAGATATTAACTGGAAAGTAATTTCTTGTCATATCTGCTCTGCTTTCATCCAAGCGTTATGTTTTTTCCCAATTGAAAAACATATCTGTAATATTAGTTTGTATGCCAGAGTATACAGTTCTGCTTGGGTTTTCTGTCATTTTCAATATCTGTTGCAGAAGTGTATTGTAGCCATGTATCTGAAAACATGTATCCATTTCATAAGAAGTCAATTGTGTCCATGTGATGTTTCAAAGTCTCAGCTTTTCTTTACTGTATGAACTACCAAGAATTTTCTTCAAATCCTCATCATTCATTACCTTGGTAATTGTCAGCTCCTCTTTGGCTTTAATGCCATATACCTTGTTCCCTCAGTGCCATTCAAAATATAGCTGTTTAGATCACATTCAGAGTTACTGTTAGTGTAGCCTACCCAGTTGGTATCCTTCTTCCAGTATCAAATGCAAGTTATTGTTTTATTGAGGCTTGTTAAGACTCCATTCTTTATGATCATGAATCCCCCCCCACATGAAATCCAATTGTTTTCATTACTCAGTAGGTAAACCCAATAGGTAGATTTATATTTCTGCTCCAAGAAGTTTAGAGAGTAGAGCCCTATTAATCATCCAGTGTAATGTTTTGGCAAAAAATCTGCAAAGACTGGTTGCTACTATTTTTTTCGTGACATAAGTTGGAAGAAATATTGGATTTAAATAATATCTTTTGAAATCTCTCCTCAAATATATTTCACCTAGATTAAAATGAAACCTTGGGTAAGCAGGCAAGCAGATTATCCTGGAGTGGTACCATGGGGTGCTGTGTTAAGCGATTGTGTGAGACAGAGCCTAAGTTCAGGATGCTACTAATGGACAGTAGTTAAGATCATTGCTTCTTATGTGCCTGTGGTAAATGCGATTCAAAATAATCTGTTTCTGAGTGCTCAGTGACATTTTTAGGAAGAAAATATTGATCTCATCTCTTAAGGTGAGATTCATCTCACCTAACTTCAGATTTCTCATCGTTAGTTGTCTAGGTGTAAGTTATGTGCTGTAGATAGCCCATACGGTGAAATAGATGATTTATGTGATCTGTCTTGTTTTCTCTGTCGATTGTGAAGGGAGCCCAGGATGCATAGATTTAGACATCTTAACTTTCAGATGCCTAAATTAGGAACAGAATAATCCTGTCTTTAATGAAGACATTTAAAGGTCATGGGTCACCCTGTGAGAACAGAAGCAGCATATATCACATGCAGCCTTAATGACAGTCTTAATGGAAAATAAAAAGGTGAGGCCAAAGTAACTGTGGAGACTGAACTCTACTAAGCTTTAGTAGGCATGTCACACTAAACCTAGTGGTGAAGTGGTGCTTGACTCTTGCTTTTCAAACTCTGCCAATTGCAGGTCAGTCACAGTTAGAAAACTCACAGGCAGTAATTCTCTCCTAACCATTTCACTTGGCCATTATGGAACGATAAGGGAAGCCTTAGACATGCTCTGTATTCAACTGCTTGAAGTTCCAAGTTCAACTGAAAGTGATGGTCTGTCAATCACTTATTTTTCATCAAAACCTTCCTGGAAAACCCAAGGTTGTAGGAGATGGGATGATGGTGCAATGTGAGAGAGCTGTCCTTGTGGGAATCCTTAGGTTGGTGGATCTGCTGTATCACCCAAGTGGCAGAAAGCAAAGCAGAACAGGTCCGATGGTCACATCCTTCTTTGTTAAGAGTTGCCCTGATGAATTTTGGGAGAAAAAGGTAATAACATTTTTTCCAAGAAATTCCATATGAACTGTGCAGACTATAATAACTAAATGTGTGATAATGACCTGGTGTCCATAATTCATAATTTAGTTATGCCTTTAAACTGTTATGTTAGAGCTTCTTCTTTGCCATGGTTGTTTCAGTGAGCCCAGTATTAATGTACTCCAGATTCTGCTTCTTTAGAAGTGTAACAGATGTTCACAGTTTGGTGCAATTTTCAGATGAGCAATGCTGTTTATAATAAATTTTCCTGAGACCACCCAACTCATTTCACTTGTAACTTGAACTATGTCCAAGTGTTGATCTCAGGAGATGTAAAAGAGATGTAATAATTCTGTGCCCCACCCAGTTCAAAAGACATGACTTAGTATAGATGGAATTTAAATATCTATACTTCTAATCAACATGGAAAGTCAAAGTTTTATCTTGCATGCCATGAAAAATAGAGGCGGAAATAGCAACATTCTTGCTTTCATTCATCAAGTACCCATAGGATCTGAAGATGTACATTGACAAGGTCTGAATGAAATAAAATTATAAAATAAAGATGAACAGGTGAAAAAATACAACATAGCAAGTAAAACCAAAGAAAATGATATTTATCCTGGAAAAGGCAGATTTATTAAACACAGAAAAATATCAGAAATGCAGTATTAAATATAGCTTGCCATGCAACAAAATGCATCATGTCATGTTAGAAACAGCTGCAATAAATTTTGTGCTGCATTAACCAAAACAGTGTGATTTTGATATGTCTCTATCTGGGACATTATATTTAGTGTCAAGCATTTAACAGCAAAAATAGTGTTGATAGGGTTTAGGGATGTTATAAAGCAAGTATTGAGGAACTTCGGGAGATGGAAAGTGAACCTTTAATTCATGTCTCTGCATTTGTAAGACGTCCTAGATAGTCAATCGTATCAGTTTTGTCAAGGTATGGAACAACTCCTAAAGGAAAAAAGGAGCTCTGAATGACTTGAGACCATGAAATTAAACAAACAGTTCTGAATTGACAGTAGTTGGTACTGAATGAAACAGTAACGATTTTTTTATTCTTTCCTGACATTTATTGTACTTTATGCTTAACATTTAGTGTGATGTTATTTTGAGATTATAAACTGAGAATTCAGAAAAAAGCATTGAGAGGTTCCTATGGCAACCATAGTGTGCCCGTTACCTAGATGAGCATTATGATTACAGTAATGTGACATTGTGGTATTGAGTCTTGCTGTTTGGCTGGTGTGTATTTTACAATATGAGTTAATTGATGAACATAGAGTTATAGTTAAAAATGGCATTAAAATCGATGATCTGAAATTTTTTTGCAATAGAATTGCTTTACTGCATGATGCAAGTAATTTTGTTAAACTTCTTGAAAGCACCTTGGCTGGAGGGTTCTGAGCTGCATTTTTATATATGGTTTTTAGGCACAGTGAATACTCAGCCCTGTCCTCTGACAGGGATCGTTCTCCAGTCAGAACACGAGGATTTTCATGATTGTGTGCAGTTGTGTCACAACAGCCAATGTGTGAATACGCAGATTGACAGCATGCTCTGATCCCTTGGCTCTCAATGGCTTTTGTGTTTGCTTAACTGCTTGCCAGCAATGAAGATGCTATTTCAGCATCTTCCTTTCAGCTGGAGCCAGAAATACCAAATGCAAAGGAAATAGTGCTGCGGTGAAGACTGCTGAAAAAGATTTTTTTTTTAGTTAAAAATAAATAAATTCATTAATCATTGCACCTCATTGTTATCTTATTTTTTTTCTCTCTCTCTTTTTTAACTAGCACCTAAGGGCAAACTGCCCCTTCAGTAATTCCTGCGTGCTCTTTGTTACTGAAATTCCAGTCTTTCTCTTTTGGAAATGAAAAAAAAAAAATAGTCACTGCCTTGGTTACACGTGCCATGCTAGATGATATTAGAAACTATGTGCTTTTTATAGTCTTGACCTGAATATGTCCCTGACTTTTGAAGAGTGACCTGTCTTGCTCTACAACAAAAGGCTTATGCTTTTAAGCCTGAATGTAAAATCGTCCCTATCTCCACTTTTTATTTAGCTTTAAAATAATATTCTGAGGAATCAGTTGCTCACTTTGGTTTTTTTCTTCCTGTTTTTCACTACAAAAATAAGAGAAATGTTGAAACTTATATCAGAAAACATATGGGATGTAACCTTCCTTCCTGCACTAGCTCTGTTTCCCAGGAAACAAATCAGAGCAACTTGAAAAGGATCTAAAGCTCCTAGATCCGGTGGAGAAAAAGTGAAGGCAGATCTAAAACTTGTCTTTTAAGGCAATGACTGCTAAGGACCTCTTGCAAAGCTGCGGTGTGAGAGTTTTTGGGGAGTGCAGTCTGAGTAAAAGGGGAGCCTTTTCGTGCGTCTGCAGTATGCAAACCTGGAGAAATTGTCATCTGGGCAATTCTGCAACCTTTACTTACAGTTAGGAAGGCTGTATTAATTTAGACAATTCATTCCCATGGGGACCACTAATATAGTTCGTGGGGATGTCAGATTGCTTCTGATCAACTGGCTGCAAAGGCGCCTTGGAAGTCCCTGGACTTTTGCCACCTGGGCTGTGAGCGTGGGCAGATGCAGTTTCCATCTGCACAGGCATGCAGCTGTAACCATGCCGCATGGCAGGCGCATGCGTGCTACCTCTGCTGATGCTGCTTTTTTGAGGGGAAGAGGAAGAGCTATAAACCCCTTAGCCCAGTAAATTCTCACCTACCTTCTAAGTCCTGCTGTCCCATTATTTATTCATGGAAAAACATGCACTGGATTTATGAAATAAAAGCAAAGTATTCAAGTATTGCATTTTTGTCAGTTGTTTGTAATGATAAAGCTTCCTGATGTTACTAGTAAACTACAGTGTCACATTGTGGTACTGCAGCTATTATTAAAATTGGACTAACACTGTCTTCCTCTGGGTAGGGAGGTTAGATTAGCACATGCACCATTTTGGCTAAAAAAACCACATTAACTATACTTAGTTTTGCTCTTGCTTTCTCTGGAAAGTTCATATAGCCTGGCCATAACTGTATATTTTTTAATTTGCTACCTTCTTTAAGGCCTCCTTTGTCTTCCTTTAAAAGTAGGGCTTCCATATGTTTCCTGTCTATGATCTTAACTTTGCGTGCTGCTGATAATGATTTTAAACTAGAGCTGGTTGAGAATTTTCTATCAGAACGAATTTCAACTAGAAATGTCTGTAAAACAAATTCATCAAAAAAAGTTGTTTTACTGATTATTTTTCAAAAAAATACCTTTTCTCAAAGCATACTGTTATGCTGCGTTTAGTTCGACCTGATTGGCAGTATTTTACTTTACGGAATTGACCTCAAGGATTTTATCTTAGAGTTAGTTGAAAAAGCAAAACCAAACTCTTGAAACTGTATGGCACACCGAAACTGTTCTTGATAACAAGTGATAATTTTTCAAAACTTCCCCCCCCAAAATACTGACTGTCTTCAAAAATAGCAGCGTTCTCTGTGTGAGTGAGAGATATAAACACATTTTGGTTGTGTTTCTAAAGACTGTTCCAAAAACCAAATGTGCTTACAGGTGTTTGGTCAAGTGTTGAGATCCTCCTGTCCTCCTGTTGTGAAAGGGACAAGTACATTACTCAACACTTGTCATATTAAGAAATAGCAAGCAAGGGGACATTATTTATTTTAAAAAGAAAGAAGCAACTTATTCTAGTTCAGTAAAGCCTGGAGCTTGATGTTAGCTTAAATACAACCAGAAGATGATAGAAGCCACAGGAACAAGTGAGAGTGTGGTTTTGTCATACACCAATACTAACAAGCATTAGAAAATATTGGTAACCAAGACTGTGAAACATCCAAAAAAAGTTAACATGTTTATACTTCTATTTTATATAGTTGTATCCAATTTCAGAGTTTTATCTTTCTTCTTTCAGAATGATCAGTCTATGCAAGATATGCAGATAATGGGAGGAGATGATCTTTCAAAGCTGACTGGGAAGGTTTGTTAATTTTAAATTTAAGAAAGAAAGTACATCCACTAAAAACACTTGAGAAAAGCTGTATAATTCTGCACATGGACTGTCAGATGCTAATATCAGAATCAAAGAAATGTACTAATCTCTATTAAATTGCTGTAATGCCTTTGCTTTCAGATTGCAGATGCCCAAAAAGGTCAGAATGTAGCCCCTCCATCCTAATGTAGGGGTTTCCCAGTAGTTGTACACGTACCATCAGTGAGACTGTGGGCAAAATGCATGCTGGAATGCTTCCCCTGAGCTTGTTTATGTCATGGAGCTTTGTTTTTTCTGCCCTCAAACTGCATGTTGAGTATCCCTGTTGAATTCAGCATATGAGGAGTTTAATATAGTTTTGCCTACTGTACAAAGGTCACTTGTGGAACCTTTCACTCAGATAATCAAATGGGATTTTTTTTATTTCAACATCAGGCTGGCTGTATGACTGAATTTGCTTTGCACTATGCTTGAACATAGTGGTAATGAGAGAGAGTGGTTTGAGTCAGTGAAAAGGCTATTTTCATCCAACCATGGTAATACAAAGCAGTACTTTGAAGGGGAAGGAAGGCTGATTTCATTAGGCAAATGGACTATGTGGAAAATGGTCAGAAATGGATTCTTTACTTATGCATTAAGACAACATAATACTTATCTTGTTATTTGTACTGTACATACAGTTACTCTTTTATTAGCTGGCACTAAATAATACCAGTTTCTTCAAAGCACTCAAATGTAGCACTAGTAGACTCAGTTGTTTTGTTGTACTATAGCACACAAGAAAAAGAAGAGAAAAACTTAACCTTAAATATTTCATTAATATTAAATAGGTTTTGATGCAACTAGAACTTAAATGAAAAAAATGCTGGTACACTCAGAATATTTTAGTGATACATATGTCCTCAATTTGCACTTCTAAATACTCCTGCTGGGTGTTTGTTTCTAAATTATCACTAGAGCATTAATCATGTTCTTGGAAAATATTAATTTGCTACTTTCTTACATTCAACCACTGGAGCTACCTGTTTTTCTGTGATGATTTTGCATATGTTTCTCTACCTCACAGGCAGAACTGGCAGTGCACCTATTCACCTTACCTAACATATCTCTTTCTCAGATAGTCCAAACACTTTCTAAGCTTCCAAGCCCAGCTACCCTTCCACATCTTCCAATTCCAAATTTTCTCCCTGAGTGGTTCAGGTTATTAATATCTTTTCCAGATATAATCTTTCTAGTGTCATTTGGATTCACTGGGGCAAAACATAATTTTCTTTCGCAGGACTTATGTATTTGTCTGTGTCCACATGTGTATGAGAGAGAAGGAAAATTTCACCCCAGGTAGTTCTGCTCTTTCCAAAAATGGAAGTAAATTGTTTTCTTATACTGAAAATCCTGGTGACCTTTTTCTCATTGGCACAGCCCTCCCGCTCCCAGGTATGGAACAGGACATAAAATTTGTCTCTTGGGAGGCTAGGAGATACCTGGGGAGAAGACTGAACAGCAATGTAGTTTAAGATTGCTGGGATCTTGGGTAGGCATGAAGGGGCTGGTTTGGGAGCGAAGGTGGTTGCTGGTCAGGAAGGGAGCCCAATGCTGGAAGCTGGGTGTGGAGAGGCTGAAGCGGAGCAGGAAGGGAGGGCTGGGACTTGCCAGGGGAGCAGACTTGCTGAAGGGGCATGTTTGGTGGTTGTTTGTATGTGTGGTTGTCTGTGACACAGCTGATGTATGAATAATTAAATAGCATTTTCACTATAATACGTGAGACTGGGGTTTCCTTAAGACTTATTTTACTGATTGAAAAGCTGGGACACAAAGCTTGAGCTCAAATGTTCATACTTAGACATCTAAAGTTGGATATATGAAGGAGTGGCCTTAGATCCATGGATGCCAACTCCCCCATCTGTTGTTGACTTAAGCAATTAGTGCAAGTATTCAGCACATTTTACTAATCAGCCATTTGCAGACTGATTCAGAGCCTCCTACAGTCAATGTAAATCTTTCCTTGAAGTGTTTTTTAGTACCTTAGTTTAGCTGCTGGCTTTTGAAACTGCTGGCTTTAGTAACAATTCTAAGTCACTGAGTGAGTTAGTGGAATACTTACTGATAGAATTCAACTTCCCTGCTTTTAAACTAGCTGGGCGCTTCTTCTGCCTGCTTGGAGTACTTATGAAGAAAAGATTGTAATTAGATTGAAAAATTAATATGCCAGGTTAAGTCCCATTAACTTAGTTATTTTGGAAGGTGTTTTTGAAAGTGCGAGCATTGGTTCGGAATATAAGTTCCGTTGAGTTTCTGTAAAGTTCGAAAGCATCAATAACATAAACAGTTTTGAAATCTACAGACAAGAGATTCTGAGATTTTTATCTTAATGTGCTCTTCGTTAAGTAATAATACCTGGAACCTCGGCTAGCCTATAATCTTAGTGAACAACTAAGTCATTTTCCATGCATTGCTTATTATTGAAAAAAAAAATTACTGAGTATATTCATGAACATGCTGTTCTATAACAATGTTTTTTCTGAGAAAGCCTAAAGAAAGCAAAAAAATTTAAAAGCTAATTAAAAAGAGGCTGTTAAGGATAATAGCTCTTCAGAAGGAAGAATACCTCCTCTGTATTTCTCTACAATATGCTTTTGTTTATAAAAATATTATAAGCCTGGGAAAAATGTATAATGACCCAAACTGTGAAAAAGAGAAATGTTCTGAGAGACAGGAGAGTTAGCATAAAGACCCAAACTGTTACCTGAAGAAAATCATCCACAATTCAAAATTCTTCTTCTGTGAAGAAGGTCGCACAGGTAAGAATGAAGATTTGCATGGCCTGAATCATTAATAAAGGTACTTGAAGAATGAGTCCTGATGTATCTTAAGACTCCATTGCTTTGTAACTTTTCATTTCTATGCAGAAAAAATATAATTTCAAAATCTCTCCTTTAACGATGTAAGTGGTGAACATAAAATTTCGCAGTAGCTGATTTCATAGTTAAGTAGCGCTTGGTTTTCAATTACTTTAAAGCTGAAATGCTCATTTGGGTAAAAATTATTATTAATGTTTGTAACAAGGAATAAATTTTGAAAATGGGAAGATAATTAATAACTTTCCAGAAAAGTAGAAGCACTGTTTCAAAGCAAGATGGCTATGCAAATTTATGTAGATGAAGTGAAAGAACAAATAATATAACCCTGTTTAATATTAATACTATCATCATGCTGTATAATACTGTAAAGATTTTTAACATATTTTAAACTATTAGTGGTATTTAAACACAGTAAATTTGAAAACATCTAAAAACTTCAGTAGATTCACAGCTGTACCAGAGTTGTGAGTTATCACTGCCATTTACCTCTTACACTTGTGTGTGTATATTTTGTCCTAAGAGCTTTGGAGCTGGTTACGTAGTCCAAAGTCTCTACTGACAGGAATCATTCTGTATATCACTCCATATGTAATATGTCCTGTAACCTTTCAAAAAACTTGCTATACCAGTTTGACTCGTCTCCTTGCAAATGAGAGAAGTTAGACAAAATCATAAACTTAGAGTTTATATCATTTTGCAATTGCAATACTTATTACAGTTGTGTAATGTATTTGGTGTCAAAATTAGATCCATATATTTTGTCATTATCACTGTTTCTACGTAACATAGAATGTGAACAAAATTGATCATCCTTATTTGTTAAGTTAATAACAGCTTCTAATTAAAACAAAGTAGCTATGTAGTTAGTATGATACAATTATGGAGCCAGTTATTTCTGATATTCCATCTGTCTGTAATATGGATCAGTGCTTATATTCTTTATGAAGGACTATTCCCCTTGTTGATATTAAGTACATCTTGTTGACAGCCAGTGGTTTGGGCATTTTCAGAGAAGAGTAGAAGGTAATAAATAGCAATCGAGAAGAAAAGAAAGTGAATGTCTTATATTCTCTCTGCACTTCATTGTGTTAGTTTGAGCTACTACTACTTTGATGCTTTCCTAAAATAACTGATCAGTTTATATCAAAAAGAGGTTTCACTCAGAGGGCGATATCCACCAACACTCCTCACTTCCTTCTGGCAGAATTTGTGCTATAAAATCTCCAAACTTCCTTTATATGTCTCACCTAAATCAATTTATCCACTGTCTACAATTTTCTTGCCCCACTTGTCATTTGGGAAGATGTTCCAGGAACATAATGCAATCTCACTTTCTTATGTCTCTCATTTCTTCCCTTATTTTACTGAACCATTTTCTCTGCATGTCGTAGGTTCTAACAACAATTCTGAAGCCTGTTTCTCTAGCATTCTCCTAAATATGTTAGCATTTCAGTATTTAATAAAACATGCATGTGGCAGCTGTGTAACACAAAGTTTTATTCTTTAAGTTTAAAATACGTATTATCTTCTCCTTCACTATTCAAAGTTTCTTTCTCAGAATTCTGTTGGTTCTGTATTTATTATTCTTTCGCCTACAGTATTCACTGCATTGACTAATGTGCTTTCTCTTCTTATATGCATTCCTTTCTGGAATAATGCCCATAAATTTGCAGAAAAAATAATGGCATTCTCTTTAGAACATCATGTGCATGAAAGGCTATTTATATGACAGTAAAGGTATACAAAATCCACTGTACACTTCTGCAATAGTCATGCCCCCCACTCATCTCTACCTCTTCCTGTATTCCTACCAGATGTGCTGCCTTGCCTTTTTCATCTTTTCAAAGGTTGATTTTATGTGTCTTGAAGCATTCCACAACTTCATTACCTCTACTTAACTGCCATCTTTAGTCACTTTTGTTGTTCTGCATTTTTTCTTAATTAGATTTTATACTGTCTGCTCTTCTGACAGTTGCCATCCTTAACCGCTTTTGCCACAGCAACAGACCCTATTTTTTTTCTTCCCCAAAGTCAATCAGCTTTCTTTGCACTTCCTTCTTAGGTAATCTGTTCTACTGTGCACCATTATTTTCTTTTTTTGCTGTTGTTCTGGAAGAAGGAAAGTACAAAGAAAACTTCCCAGCCTTCCTATCCCATTTTTCACATGGGCTCTGCTCACCCACTGTGTACCTGCTTCTACATCATATGTGTTCATAATTCTGTTGATTTCTCCTGTGTCCAGAAAATCCTCTTCCAATTCCAGATGATCAGAAAATTATACTTTTTCCTTCAAGTAAGAGAATGGAGACAGTAATCCATTCCTGCATTACCTTTCGATTGATTATGGTAATTTGCTCTACTTCTTACACACAACAGAAACATGATGTCAAGATGGCTGCAAGCAGAACATGTGCACGTACAGCATTCAACACAATGCTCTCTAAGAACAAAACAGTGAGAGTGTATCATCATCCTCTCCCATATGTGGCCTGTTAACTCTTGGAGATACTGAACTAGTTTTATAGATGTTAAGTAGCTGGAATTTATGTACGTTGACTCTTAATGCACTCACCAATTTGCTCCCATCAGCACCTGACACTGACCAAATTGGGTGTCTAAAAACATAAAGTTTTTGATACATGTTATCTGTCCTTTCAGGAATGCTGTAAGATGTGGATCAGCCCAGCAGAAAAAATTAAAATCAGACATTCATGACCTTTTTAGAACCCTGTACAAAGCTCCTACTTAGATGTCTAATTTCCTAAAAGTCTTTCATACTGTTTTCTAACATCTTGACGAAGTGCTAGTATATGTGGATTTCATTCCTGTGCATACGGTAAAATGATTTAACTTCTAACAGCAGTGCTTGTAGCTTCCTTTGGACCTCTTCACTGAAACTTGATGCACTATCATTTAACCTCTGCTGATGATTCTGCAGCCCTATGGTACTGCTTCTTCAAGCCTAACTTAAGTTGTCATAAAATGTCTTGTTTAACCAGTAGTACCTGAGGTTCACCAAATACAATGCTAAGAAAGCAAATACTGCAGGTGTGATGACTAAGCTAATAAACCATTAGCTTTTTTTTAGAGATTCCTATATTTTAAGGTCGAAAAGCACCATTATATTCTTGTCTGAACTTCTGGGTAATTAGATTGAAGGGTTCCAAATGATAATTTCTACACTGTGCCTACAGTTTCTCTTTTGAGCTACCAACTATTTTGATTTAAAGACTTGATGGAGAAGCCTCCATACGTCAGGTATGTTTCACCAACAGACAGCTGTCGTCACTGTTGAAATGATGAACCTAGTTTTCTCTTCTGGATTTGGATAGCTTTTTGCATTTCGCTGTTGCCTTTTTTAATACCTTTGCCTACTAGATTGAGCAGCTTGCCATTATCAAATTTATATTGCCATATGGTTGCATATTTGCCTATAATCCAGTCATTACTTAGGCTTCTTTTAGATAAAGTAATACATTGCGAGCCTGCTGGAAAGTACTGGCATACTGTAGGATGTAAATGAGACATGGTTTGAAGGTAGAATTAATAACAGGAAATTAATAATAGGCAATTGATACAGTTGGAAGAAACAAAATTTCAAGCATGCAGATCCTTCTGTCGGTCTGAACAGAATCAGCAAACTTCAAGCTAAGTACAGCTTGAGAGAAACTCTTAATTTTAACCTAATGTGCTAATCAGACAATTTGGGAGAAAAAAGTGATTGCCCTACATGATCACCTGCCCTATGACCAAAGGGGCAGATAAAAATGTTAAGAATTCCTCTGAGCTAAAATAAGAAAGCAAATTATCAGTTGTGGAACACTGATAAATGAGTTGGAGGTCAGCTGCAGTGGAAGATTATAATGTGCCATAGAGCCAGTATTTTATTGAATCCGTGATTTCTAGTGCATACAGCAGTTCTGAATTTTTGTTCCCAGGCTCAGCTGTTGAAGATATTTTGTGGTCTCTTTGAGCTTGTGGGCTGAAAGGTCAAAGTTCTTTTGTGAAAAATGTTCTCCCACTGGGAACTTGGCTGTTAATTAAATAAAAGCTATTACTTTCTGCTACAAACATTACTTCACTGTAAGGTGTTTTTTTCAGGTCTCAAATCATTCTTCTTTTCTCAGTCTTAAGTTCTTTCTGGTTTGTTTGGGGTTTTTTGTTTGGTTTTTTTTAACAGTTTGTTTTTGTTTGTTTGTTTGTTTTCTTTTTATAAAGTGTGTGCATGTTATTCTACTGATGTTACACTGAAACATTTAAGGAGAAAATACCCTCTTTGTGTACCTACCTGATTTTCTTGCTATACAGGCAAGGGCTGTGTTTGTCCTCTTAACTGTAGTATTACATTAAGTATGGTTGTTTATTTGATTACTTAAGTAGAGTTTCTGCTTTCCAGGAAATACTCCCCCTTTCTCAATTTGCAACTTAGTATTTTACTTTGTTAAAATTTTACATTTTTTGTGAATTCAAAGACAGCCTTTCCCTCAAACTCTTATTCAATGCTAATTTCAAAGCACTGTTATTTCATAGCAATTTCTCCTTAGAAATCAGTCTTCTAAATGGAACATAAAATCAAAATCTAGAAAAAAATGTTATTCTTCTCCAGGAAAGTGAAAAATAGTTTCCATAGCACTTACTACTGTCAGGCAGGAGGCATACATGATCTCATGACTCTGCTTGGTCTTGTTAGCTGACATTGTTCCATTTATTACTGACCTGTCGGAAGGTAAACAATAGAAATGTATTGACTCAGTGCTGGAGTATTTTTCAGCTTATTACAAGTCAGAATTGTTCTTATGTGTCTTATAATAGCCACCTACTTTCTTGTCATATATAAGCTCATGTAGCTTTGAAAAGTGGTAAACTACAGATTTTCAATTTTTGCAGGTTTCCAGTCCATTATTAAAAATGTCAAAATTCACAGATACAGTGGAATTTATTATAAAAGTGACAGTGTGTCTCTTCAATATGAGAGACAAATTCACATGGAATGCAGGGATTAGAAGTTATTTCTTCTTCATTTTACATAGTACTAATATTGTCAAAAACCTCCTGCTTTTTCCAGTTGTCCCGACATGCTGCTATGAACCATTTCTACTACTGTCTAAAAAAGGATATGAGAGCACAAATGTTATTTTTGTGTAGATCCAGTTCACAACACAAATATTATTTCTGCTCAGTGCAAATGTCCATGTGCAGAGTCACAAGTTGTGTGCACCCTGATCACTCAAAACTGGAGAATTTTTAGCTTCACAGCACCCCTTTGCATTTAAAAACGCAGTTAGAGTACAGTTTTAGGGCCAGTGCTCTTTAATGTTTTTATAAGTGATCTGAACACAGGAATCAAATGTACATTAAGTAAGTTTGCAAATGACACTAAACCAGGAAGAGCTGTGGACTCTCTCAAGGGTAGAGAGGCCTTACAGGCAGATCTTGATAGGTTAGAGAGCTGGGCAATCACCAACTTTATGAAAGTTAACAAGAGCAAGTACTGGATTCTCCAGCTGGGATGGGATAATCCTGGTTATGTGTGCAAATTGGGGGATGAGAGGCTGGAGAGCAGCCCCACGGAAAGAGATCTGGAGATTTGGTTTGATGGCAAGTTGAATATGAGTCAACAGTGTGCCCTGGCAGCCAAAAGAGCGAACAGTGTCCTGGGGTGCATCAAGCACAGCATAGCTAGCTGGTCGAGAGAGGTGATTGTCCCACTCGACACTGCACTGGTGTATACTGTGTGCAGTCTTGGGCACCTCAATATAAGAAGGACATCAAACTATTAGAATGTATCCAGAGGAGAGTGACCAATATGGTGAAAGGTCTCGACGGCAAGACTTACGAGGAGCGGCTGAGGTCACTTGGTTTGTTCCGATGGGAGAAGAGAAGTCTGAGGGGTGACCTCATGGCAATGTATACATTCCTCAAGGCAGGCAGCGGTGAGGGAGGTGCTGATCTCCTCTCTCTGGTGACCAGCAATAGGACACGAGGAAATGGGATGAAGCTGTGTCAGGGGAAGTTCAGATTGGACATTAGGAAATAGTTCTTCACTGGGAGGGTGGTCGGTCACTGGAACAGTCTCCCCAGGGTAGTGGTCAGGGCCCCAAGCCTGTCAGAGTTCAAGGAGCATCCGGACGACGCTCTTAGTCATATGATTTTGTTTTAGGTAGTCCTGTGAGCAGCAGGGTGTTGGACTCGATGATCCTTATGGGTCTCTTCCAACTTGAGATATTCTATGATTCTATATTGCACCAGCCTATTTCCTGCCAGGTACCTGGTAGAAACAGCTGTAAACACAGGATGAATCACAGCCTTACGTATCTGTCAGCCAACCATCCATCTGATCCATCAGCAACGAAAAGTGCTGATTCTCTTGCAACAACTCAGTAGAAAGGTGTTTCAGTCTCTGAGAGTTGAGCCACCACCCCTTCTTTATTTGGACTATTTAAGAAGTCTTTCCAGGGCATACTTTAAAAAACTGACTGTTCTCTGTGTCTCACTGTAAGATATATTAACACCATTGTTAGATTTCTGGACATACTTCACAGATTGTATTGGCAAAGATGGCTCTACTCAGAAATTAAGCCATCTTCAGTCTAATCAACATGTCAGTAAATATTCCTATTTCCTGTTCTCCAAGCTCCAAAAATAGACAGAAAATATCAAATGCATGCCAGAAGGCCGGATTACTTTTCTTTTCATGTGGTTTCCTCCTCTGCAATTGCCTCAGATATATCTGAAAGGACAAAACAGTTTTGATCTATGTGGGACAGGAGCTTCAAACACATATAATTGAAAAAAGATATTTTCTTCACCGTCCTTCAGCTTCCTATCATTTGTCCAGCTATCAGTTGCTGCTGCTGCCACAAGCTGATGAGTTTCACCAGTCTCCTGCCCACCAGCTCACAGGTGGATTTCATGGTGAAGCTGAATAAGGTCTTTCATGTAAATGTGACCTTTCACAAGATATGCTGGATGCAGCCAGATGTGCATTTAGGATGATGGTGACATTACTGGTAATTTACCAATTTCTTGTATCCATTGCCGCCTTCTTTTATCTTCTTCTAGTCATCTGCTCAAGGATAAGTGAATCTATTTCAACCAGTTTTAGTTACGCATCACCACTATCTAGGCTTGGATACTGTATATCAAAACATTTCTTGTCAGTTTGTTCCTCTACTACTCTGCTATGCCATTGCTTTTCTGGAATCTTCCTATCAGTAGCCTACTTCAACAGGAGAAAGGTGGGGGATAGGCGGCAATACAGTCAATTTCCCAGCACATCATGTCATTTTGAAGGAGGCGGTTTCTGGTACCAGAGAATGGCAAACCATTTTGAATGCCTTCAGTCATAAGCAATAGTTAAGTATGATGACTTTAGTCACAGTAACCCTGCCTAATCAAAACAGGGATTAATGTATCATTCTCAATGATCAGGATGCCTGCTTATTTATACATGCAAAATGTTTTAATGTCTAAATATTTTATAGTGGCTTTCCCACTACAAAGTCCTTACGTACAGGATTTCTCCATAGCACAGAAAATCCTCATCAATGTTTTGGAAATCATGAGAATGTGCACAAGGCAAAACAGAATCTGTGTTTCCTGACCTAGACAACTGCCTGATCAAAGGGACTCTCAAAGGACCAAATCTCCCAGTGCATATCATTTGCAACTGTTGGACTCCTTGACTCTGAGGAGAAGAGGCAAGAATAACAGAATGCTGGTCAGACAATTTCAGGGTCCACCAATACCCTTCCTTCTCAAGTTAGTGAATAAATAACGAGATCTTACACTTCAGCTGAAGTCATACGCAGGTGACTATTGCTCTCGTAGCCAGATAAACCCTTCAGGCATGTCTGGATCCATGTTAACCTTCTTTCCTTCATATGAGTCATTTGTGATAAGAAAATGTAGACAAGATTAAATTTCTATTAGACAGATACATAACTGGTTGGAACACTGTTCTCAAGAAACAGTTAATTCTGCTTCACTGTCAGACTGGATGCATTAAAGCATGTTCTCCAGGGACTATATAATATTTAATTCATTATTTAAAAGATAGAATTAGCATTTAATGCTAGTGATACTACCTGGAAAAATACTACAAGATAGTATTATGATCTTAAGAAATTGTTTTAAGAATTTGGTTCAAAGAATGACATGTAATGACAATGAAGATGAATACTAACTTCTCTGTTTATATAGAAGTAATCTTTTGCATAAACGCAAGTGGGGAAGACTGACTAAGCAGGAGTTCTGAACTGGAGATGATAGGCGAATCACAGGTTGCACATGAGACAACAGTGTGTTTTTATAAAAGATGTGACTGTTATACTGGAATATATAGAAAGGACGATTATTTGTAAAGCATACAATGTGGTTCTTTTATTCTAAAGCATACAAAGTAGTTCTTTTATTCTTCTCAACACTCATAAAGGCTTCTCTCTGGTTTGGGGCACCACAACTAGAGAAGGATTCCGATCAACCAGACAGGTTCCAGAGGAGAGCAAAAGAATGGTCAGAAAGCTAGAAAATATAACTTGTGAGAAAATGTTGAGTTGTTTAATCTGAAGAAGAGGAAACTGAGGAAATACATCTGGCTTCAAATATAGCAGTTAAAAAGAGAAGAAAATAGAGCTTTTTCTATGTCCACTGCAAAACAAGTTCAGGTCAAATAGCAACAGAAGTTTTCTAACTGTATTTTGGCTCTTAGATAATGAGGCATTGAGACACATTGCCTGGGGAAGTTCTGAAGTCCTCACTATGTTCAAGAACAGGTAAATCAGTTATCTGTGAGGGATAGTTTTAAGTTGATTCTTCGGGCCAACAGAATAGTCTAGATGACCTTTCATGGTCTCCTCAGCCGCATTTTCTATTAATGTCTACGATTTTTTCCTCACAAGTTAATTAGTAAGGTCTGCTCCTCCGTATTGGTTTAATCCTGATTCCACAGCCAGGGAGGCTGCTGTCCCCTCATTCTGTCTAATTTTATGATTTTCACTTGCGAGTAAGCAAGAGAATTCCTATTGCTGCTCATGATAGGATAGCTGAAGCAGCTGTGGTAGCAAAACAACATATTTGTCTATCAGCCAAATGTCCCAAGACCGTGCTTTTCTCTCAATCTGTCACGGCCCTGTGTGCATGAATAGGTCTTAACGGCCATGACCTGTGTCACGTGGGGCCCCTCCCCACGCCTGTGGGCACAGGAGCCTCAGTTCAGCTCAGCCCTGGGCTTTTAGTCTACGGCTGTGCTGTATGGGTACCAATCTTCAGCTCAGCTACAGCCATGGCTGTACATTACTACAGACATTGATCCAGACCCTAACTCACAGACTGACTTCCCAGTTTAACCTCAGACCTGTCTTATCGCTGTGAACCTGCCTGGAGATCAGTGGGCTGTGTTTGATCATGGTTACTCTCACTGAACCTGATCCCAACCAGCTTGACCTTAGATCTGCCTCGTCACCATGAACTCACCTGATAATACGCAGTCTTGCTTGAACAAGTCTCAGGTCTGCCCACCCGCCTCGCTGGGGCACTGTGGGGCTGGGCCATGGCTGGTGAGGCCCCTGCACTGCCAGCTGTGTTATTACACTCAGCTCATGGCTACCCTTCACTCAGGGAGCAACCAGCCTTTGCTGCACCCTGACACAGTCTGCTAATGCAGGACATTGCAGCCCTCTGCCATGTCAGTTTTGGTATGTCCCATCTCATGCCATAGCTGCTGGATAGATTTTGTCGCTAGAAGATCTGTGCTTTTCCTTTGGGAGGAAAGATCTTGTCAACAGTATGAAGAGCAGCAAGAGATGCACGGAACTGGCAGAAATGGGTCAGAATGTCAGGCTGATGTCATGTCAGCCTCTCTTACCAGGTGTCGCTCCCAGTAATCCTGGACTGTGCTGATACTAAAGGAGTTCATTTCCATCTTTAGTTCTGGTGACGTTCTTTCCTTCTGAACACTTCTGCTCTCTCTATATATTTTATATATATATATATGTGTGTATGTATATACACACACATAAATATTTACATATATCACCAGTTGTGCAAGTTTCCTGAGGGATGGTTAAACCATTAGTCCTGCACATAATCTTCAGTTGTCCAGTGACTCAATCAAGTGATTTGCTTATGCCTCAGACCCAGGTGTCCTGGGCTAGTCTTTGGAAGTGTTTTTCCTAGTTATGACTTCATCCAGGAAGCCAGACGAGAGTCAAACCCTTTTTGGATCTAAATGGCTTCCTTCAAGAAAATGTGTCCCTGCATACCGGTCATAAGCTTTTCCTGAACATGCTTTTGGTCTCTTCATCTTATCTGGAGGACTGACATACTTCCATTCTTACTTCAAGGAAGAAGTTTCTAGAGGCAGGGTGTCTTGGGACTTTGGTTGTTAAGAGGCCTTTGACTTTTTACCTCCACAGCACTAGGTCTTTCAGATCCAGAGTTGTTTGTGTCAGCAGCTGAGAGGTTGAAAGTCAGGAGTGCCAAGCAGGATAACCACCAGTGAAACCTGTTATGAAAACACCAAAAGGAGCCACCCTCCAAGATTAATACACATTTCACCGGAGATCAGTTTAAATTAGTGGCTTTCTTGAGTGATATCTCCATTGCTGACATCTGCTGAACTACTACCGGGAGTTCCCTCCACACCTTTACCAAGTGTTTTGCCATTTCAGAAGCATCCAGGTGTAATACAGTGTATGGTAACATGTTTCTGCAGTGATTGATGCCTGAAGCATGCTATGTCTCCCTGCAAAGCACTGTGATTGTTAGGAGGAACTGCAGTATGAATATAAATATGGATAATTTATATTAATATATTATTTCTGTTGTCAAGATTAAAAAAAAGATTTACATATCAGGTATTAAAACTGTCAAACGTGTGCTGTTGATGAGCACGCTCCCTTCACATACTCCTTCTCCATGGTGTTTGAGTCTTTCTCAGAACTCTCAACCTTAGGATTCTGTGATGGAAAAGGAAGTTAGACACCCTCCATGTTATGTATGTAGCAAAGCCAACAAGCCTGATAGAATGGAAGTGGAATGTAAGGTAGTCTGGTGAATACTGCATGGATATGAAACTATCTGTCTCAACGTTTTGTGGGACATACAAAGTGCACATGCATGTAAGATGTATACACAGATAGACAGATATAAGTATTTGTGAAATAACTTTCCTCTTGCCATTGCAGTCTTCACCTCAGAAAGGCGATCTTAATGCAAGATTGTAAGAGTCCATCCTTTTGTACATGCATATGATAATGCCCACTAATAAATAGATTTTTATTTCTTCTAATAAGGACATTACTTCTTATTATTGCTTTTAACAGAAGAACAGAAGTCACCTTAGATATTGTGATTCCTGGAACTGTGATGAACCATTTCAGCAAAAAGACCAGCCTGTGTGATTATGCTGTCGTAAGGCTTGACACCGCTGCTCTTGACTGGACCACTCCCCTTCTCTTCAAGTAATACTACTGGTTTCAGCAGAAGTATTTGAAGAGAAAGGGTGCTTCACAGTATGAAAATGGGTGGTACAATTTGGCCTGTAATGCTTTACTGTGAGGTTTCTGGGGGGTGGCAGGGGGGAGGAAGAACATTTATTTCAGAGTAAGAATATTATTGCTGTAGTCTCATATTAACATTGGAAATAGTATTTCTTGAACTATAGGGTACACTGTAGTACACGGCTAGACACACTGGAATGAATGAAGTTCATCCCATTTGGATTTCTTCCATCTAATTTTATTTTCTGAAGCTACGTCTGTTCTTGCACAACGAGGATAATCTAGACAGAGCTGAATGAAGTCGTAAACCCTGACTCCAGGGCTTGCTCTTATGGCTGGCTCTTTTTTAGGGCACAAAAATGAATCAGGAAACTCCTTGTGTCCTACTGTGTTGTACATATGCACATGGACCTATCTATCTTCATTTCACTTTTTCAAACATTTGTTTCTTTTAGTCTGTGAATGTTGTGTAATTCTGTTCCTTTTTGTTTGTTTCTTTCAGAATGTTCTAATTGTGGAGGTAAGTTGGGTGCTTATGTCATATTGTACTTAGATAAAGTCACATAGCCAAGTCGTGATTGTGTGTTCAGTTTCTAAAACCTGTCTGTGTTTACACTTCTTTAGCTGGGAGGTGGTGAAGAGGGAGAGGGGTTGATTTGCTTAATAACCTCTCAGTCTTTTTGCAATTGCATGACGGAGCAGACTACATTGCTGCCGCTCTAATTGGTACTCTACCTTATGATACCCAGAAGTCTTTGTTTCTGTCATTTGAGTTGTTCTTTCTATGGTTTCATCAACTCCTGTTCTGCAAGTTGTTCTGTTCCTTGGAGGACAATGAATCAAGTGCAACGATGCCCTGCTCTTCTCAGTTGCACGACTTTGAAATAGTAGCATAGCCCTGCACATGCTTTACAGCTTCAGGGTTGTTCACACGCTGGTTGAGAATGTCAGTCATTCTCTCACGTCCTCGTGACTCCTGCTCATTAGCATTGCATCCTGCAGTGTCTCCTGGGGAGGGCCCATCACAGATGTGTTGCTGATGTAAATCAACAGTGTTCAGTTGTAGAGGAAAAGAATGTGTCACCTCACTGGTGCTGCAAATTCCTTCTTAATTAACGTAGGTGATTCTCTTCTAAAATGTCGGAAAAGCAATGGGAATGGTTACAGAGCACATCAAGATCTGACTGGCATTTCAGGCCCAGTCTGCTTGTGTGGGAGGTAAGTGGGACAGTGTAATGAAGGACATGTATAAATGCTGGAATGTCTTTTCTTAGCAAGGAGGGAAAAAAAGTCATCAGCCACAGAGATGGCTGGTTACCTGAATAGCTGCTAGGAGCTCTATATTTGCTAATGCTGACTGCTGTAAAAGAAATTAAAAACATCCACAGCAAACTTTGTTAATGCTATTAGATAGCTGGGAAGCAGAGAAAAGGTGTTGCTAATGAAAAATCCACACCCACAGAGTTCAGGATCAACAGCAGCTCTGGAGAATACTTATTCATACTGGACTAATAAAACAACAAATAGGGCAGATTTAAGCCTGACATGGAGAGACGCTGTCTTGAGCATAATATGAAACGTCTGATCCCTGCATCCTTGCAGTGACCGGTAAAGTCATCTCCAGACCCATGTTACATCTCAAGTACTAAAACATGGCTATTTTCAAGAGGAAGTGGACAGTCCTTTAACTGATTATTTTATGAGTAGAAAGTGCTTGCTTCAAAGAGTGGGAGCTCAGCTATAACTTTTTTTGGATGTGGCTCACAATACACTGGGAAAAATACATCATTGCCACAAAATAAGAAGGTGGAACTGCTCAGTCATTGTCCAGATTTCCCCTTTTCAGCTTTCCTTTGTTTTTTACTTATTCCGTTTTTCATGTTTTGTAAGGATATTGTTGGAACTGGAAGGACTATGAAGGTTCTGCTAAATAATATAGAAAAATGCAAGCCAAAAATGATTAAAGTGGCAAGGTGAGTAAAACAATCACAAAACTTAGTAATTAATTAGCCTAGCCCAACATATTTTCCAGTGGAAGTTTGCATTCCAAGATCCTGCTTTAATTCGATGCTGCAGTATCGCATGGGGAGCTCTGCAGAGGAGCTGCCTGAGTCACTAAGAGGAGGGTGGAGGAAAGGAGAGGAAATGCTTTTGTATTGTTCTGCAGTGGCAATGACCCTTCAGCCATTTCAAGACTGGCACTGATGGACTTTGAAAGGGAACACACCCATCTCTTCCCTGCCATCAGGACGTTGTTGGGAGGAGAAGCAGAAGAGAACAGTGATTCATATGGCTCGGAAGTTTTTTGATAAAGGGAATATTTTTTATGCATGTTATTCAGGTAAATATCTAGATTTACATGGGGTTTATTTTGTTTTTAATTACAGTTTGTTGGTGAAAAGAACGTCTCGTCCTGATGGGTACAGACCAGATTGTAAGTGTTGTTGTGAAAATCTGTACATGACAGTACAGGAAGTTACCACTCTTATACCATTTGCCTTTCATATCATTTTACGGACTGCTAGAAGCATTGTAAAATATCACTTGTCACTGGGACTATGGAATGCAATGGAAGGATTTGTATAATTGTGGCTTGGAAAGCCTAGCCTCCTTATAGTCTGATGTTTTCTGCAGAGTACTGACTTTATAGGGAAGTTATGAAAGGGTTTAATTTTACCCATGAGAGGTGTTTTATCTTCTGTCTCTGACAAACTGTGTAGAAGATAAAGTTCATTTGTTCCTTTTCCTTCCTCTTCCTTCCTCATTGCATCTCTTTGGAGGAGCTGCAGGATTCCACCTGAACATTAAAAGTGTTTTATTGTGACCTAATTGTTCACAAGTTCTATATTTTTATAATAGAATAATACTTCTTAGTCTTTGAAAATATTATTGTTTAAAGGGTAAACAGTGATATTATAATTAAATCCCACCCCCCAAAAATCAAAAGATAAATCGGGCTTTTTAAATTTCCTCCCGCTGCTCTGTTTGTGTCACACCAGCACCACTTCTGTCTGAATTATTGGTACTTGTACTGTGCTGTGATGAAGCCGTAAATGGAGCTATATCAAGCTATTGACATTTTAGACTTACTAGAATAAATGATGTAATAACAGGTATGTGGCTAAATACTGGAAAGAATAGATCCATCTAGAAGACGGATCAGTATTTGCTACTGAAGAAGGCTCTGGTCAGCTGAGCTGGGGAGGAGGGTAGGAGGAGAGTAGGCAGGTGAGTACCAGGAGGCATCATGAAGGGTCTTGATTTGGGATGTGGGAGAGAGGGAAACTTTGTGAAGCAAAAGTTGCTCAGCGTTGGACATGGCCCTGCAGTTTTAGCCCAGTAATCTGAATTGTGACCCAAACATTTTGTTGTACAACTTTTTATACAGTGGTATTTTTAACATCTAGGATTTAGTCCAGTAAATGAAAGTATATATTCAACTGGATTCACTAATGTTAAACATATAAAAAATACAACGAAATTACTTCATGAAGGGTAGCTTAATATTTTTATGTTGTAAAATGAAACCGGTTTTATCCTTCTTTATTCATACTGTGATTAATTTTATAATCACTGGCAGTGCTGTGTCATTTGCTCAATTACCTGAATTTATGATTCCAAAGTGTCTACTACCCACAATTTTTAAGAATTGAATAAATTCCTTACTTGAATACCTGTAAAATTTTTCATGCTGACCTATTTTTGTGTCCATAAGGTTGTGTTTTTCTCTAGTTACTTAGTGGACAATTTGGAAAGAGTCTACCTTGTTTTATATAGTGCTGATACTGCACAAACCTTCACACTCAAGAAGATATATGCCTGTGCTTAGCCTGAAGTTTGTGAGTTGTGTGATTCAGCTACACTACATGCATTTACTTTGTTAAGCACGTGCATGAGTCTTCATAAGGTTGGGACTTTAATTTAAGAAGCATTTGACATGTTTTGGTCGCATAATACGCAAAATAGTTTTTGCTCTTCTCAGAAGAAAGTATATAAATCTCTGAAAGTTCTTCTGAATTAAAATTGTACTCTTTTTCATCATTAATGTGATACTGGAGAGTTGTCATCACATATACCAATGGAGCTTCCAAATGTAGGCAGAATTTTTCATCTCTGATTTTGGCTTCCTTTCACAATATATCCATTGTGCCACTGATAATGTACACAACTCTCCTGCTCTCCACTGACTATTCACTTCCCTGTCACAAACAGTCTATGAGTGGGAACTGGGTATAGGGCTACTGCTGACCTCGATGTCTCAGACTCAAAAGTAACAGAACCTCAACTGACTGCGCATATCTATAGTTTGCTTGTCAGAGAACCAGCACATGAATATAAGGGCTATATAATTGCCACTGATCTTGTATTGATGGTGTTTGTTATTTATCTCCATACAGATTACGGATTTGAAATTCCAGATTTATTTGTGGTAGGTTATGCCTTAGACTACAATGAGCACTTCAGAGATCTAAACGTAAGTGTCTTTAAAAAATAGTTTAAAAAAATCACTGTTTTACTTTTCCAGGGTCTCTTAAATACCCCATAATTTGCCTCCTCCCTGGGGCCTTAATGTCATGGTTGGGATCCTTTCAGTGAGCGTAGAACTCCCTGCAAAACCTCAAGTCATCCAAAGGAGCCACTGCTCAGCGCTGTGAACGGTTCCTTCCCATCTCTTCCCCCTAAGAGCAGAAGGCATACCTCTGCTACACTTCCATCTTCTGTGACCTAGGACTTCATAGGTCCACCATTCCCAGTACGCACAAAGACAGCAGTAAAAAGTGAAACACAGCTACAGTTCAGACAGGTTTGGACTTTTACTGCTATGTTGCCTACTCCTTTTCTCAGCGAGATAATGATGGAAAAAAGGTGCAAGCCTTGCCTTTGCTTGCTGTGGATCTTAAAGCTGGGAATTGCAAGTGGAAAAACTTGCTGTAGCTAGAAAGCGAAATCAGAATTCAATTGCATGTCTCTGGAAAGAAAGGGGTAATTACAAGATCACTAGACTGGTCAAGTGAAAGTATTTCTGAACAATTTATTAATAATGTAATCAACTATACTGTTGCAATCAGTGTTGTACTTTTTTGCAGCACATATGTGTTATCAATGATCATGGCAAAGCAAAATACAGAGTCTGAAGCAGTAACATCCTCACCTGAAGATTTGTAAGCTCAGTGAAGCAGAAATTTGACTGCACTCCCTCGAGCGTCTCCCAGAAGAGCAATTCAACTGACTTGTGTTTCTTTCAATTCAGTATAATAAGGGGTTTACTCTAGAGATACTGATTAATATTTACAGAAGTGAGAGCTCTTATATAAAATGTGAAGTACGGGGCTTTTAAATTTATTACCTTTTATAAGTATTAAAATTACTGCGTAAGGTGCCTTTTGACTAACAATTTGTCTGCCTCGAGTCTCATTGTGAATGCATCTTTCCTTCATTCAGTCCGTCATTCTACCCATTGCAACTCATGTACTTTACTGTGTTGCATAAGGTCATTCAAAAGTGCCATTCTGTGTGTGAAGTTTATTTTACAGAATTTTATTGACTTCAGCATCCCTTTAGTCTTGGTCAGATATGCTGCTGCCAAATTGAAAACATTATTTTGATTTAATTCCACAATTCAAAAGTTTCAGCTGAAGATGTATGCTGTATGATAGTACATTTCTGGCAGTCCATTACAGCCTCTTCTGAACAGAAGTTTTGACTCTCAGAATGTGCTGAATTAGAGTGCTGGTACAAAATGAACCCTTGCAAGACACTGTTGATCTGAAATTGGAAGACATCATGGTTTTGGTATGTCATGTAGCCATAGAATCTAACCTGTTTAATGTGCTGAATTTTAATCAAGACAAAACAATGCCAGGCAGGTTTCAATTTCTGCGTGGTAGCCTTTTACTTCTATAGGACACAAACAAGTAAAAAAATTAACATAGTGTTCTCCTGTGCATCTATTCTTTATTAAACCTCACTAAGCACAAAATTTTAATGCTAGTCAGACAATTATTCAGTTATGATTTGATTTTTGTAGCATGTCTGAGTTGAGACTTGTTGTAACCATTTGTCATCTTTAAGAATACAGATCTGACAATGTTGGAGAAGACTTATATAAAAATAAGAAAAAAGAAATGCACAGGAAAACATAGAAAAACAGTTAACTCATGAATACTGTAGACTCTAGAGATTCCTTCCTTCCCTTATGCATTGTGTTTGAAGAATTTTGTTAATTTACATGCTGTATTAAGTGTGAAAAATTTAATTCTGTACTGTATGTAACTGTTCTCAACAACTTCCCGAGGGAAGCCAATGCAAAGTAAAGAGATGTGTATCAATAGCTTTGCTCTGAACTGTAAGAGGCAGGTTGTTATTAGCTTCAGGTTCCTTTAAACTAATAAAGAAATACTAAGAACACTTGCTACATTGCCCAGTTGTTTGTTTTCCTGCTTCAGCATGTTTCGCACATCCCGTAAAAGCTGTTAAAAAATATGCACTTAACTGGTAATTGAAACATACCTTACGCATCTATCCTGTGGCTCATAAACTCTTGTTATTTGGATAAAATCCATTATGTTAACGGAATGAAGAAGATCAGAGAATTATTTTGATTGCTAGAGAAATGCTTTAGCCCTCTCTTCTTTACTCTTTTAACCTATATTTTTAAAGATTTCTGTTGAAAAGCTTTCCCTCTTAGAATAACTTTCTTCTGTTTTAGAGAAGGCGGCACACCCATACAGCCCCTGGAAGCAGTTGGTGAAAAGAGTTTCATCTCTTTTTCTTTTATGAGAGTGTTAAAGTTTTTCTTAATGCTGCTGATTTCTATGGATTTAGTAGTATTGGCACATTGAGTAGGCCAGGCATGCTTAGGCTTAGTCCAGAAGATCCATTGGGTTATTTCCTTTATTTCCTCGCTTCTTAAAAAAGTCACAATCCAATTCACCTTGCTATGATGATCAGCCTTCAGCAACAACAACAACAAAAATGGAGCAAGTGAATTAGTGTGAAATTAGTGTGAAAATATGAAGTACTGTAGATGCACATAAATCAGATTGTGTTAAAGTTGTTCACTGGAATACTCAGATTATTAAAATCTACGTACTTAATAGAAAAGACCAGATTTATAGAAAAGATAAGAAGAACCAGAATGTTTCTTCAAATTAATTTTATTTCCTCCTGCCATCATATTTTTAACATTGTGAAAAAGCACCGTACAGATTTCACTAGTGAATTTGCATGTGCAATTATACTGTGACTAAGAAGTGTTTTTCTCTTCTATTGTCATACCTGAATTTTGTACCTTTATATATCTGAGCACATCCAGATGTCTCAGTGGCCATCCACATTACACTTTGCTTGAAGCACTTCCATCTGAAAAATTAGTTTTCAATTACTTTAGTAATCAGATTCCAAAATATCATTAGTGTAACTGAGGGAACAGGTAATCATGCATATATGTCTGATTAATATTGGGTCTAGTTTCTTCGGTGTGCTCAGATAGTTTAAAAAAATCATATGTTTTTTCTGTAGCTGTCTCCTGGTTCAGTAATAGTGTTGATTCCATTCCTTTAACTAAAAGGCCACTAAACCTTTCTTCAGTGGTGGTTGCACCCTATGACCCACAAAGCAGTGTGGGTTTTTTTAAATCAGTTCAGCAACATCTGTTACTAAGAAGAGACGATGTTCTTTACAATCTGTTATTTTGCTGGACATCGTGTTTATGTATTTGGTGGGCATCCATTTTATCTCAGTTTTTCTTCTCATGTACTCTTAACACTAGGATCCTTTCCCGACCTGTTGAATACAAATTTACATGGGCAGTAATTTGGTTTAAAGTTACATAAATGTTTAGCAGCCATCAGGTTTTAGACTTTATTCAGTTCATTGATGCTTATATCTGGTCCAATTCCAAAATATCTGAAAGGGATTTTCTGGAGAGAAAGCCAAAGTAGGAAGAATAATTTCTGCAACTTGGGTAACTGAATATCATTTAGGATTTCATGTTACAAACTACAGATACGGTCTGAATAGCCAGTAGTTTCTGCTTCAAAAAGAGAATTTAAATAGTCTAAAAGGTCTGTAACAAAAATATTTTTTTCAATTCAATTAGCTGCTGCGTTCTTGTATTTATAGTTGAACAAAGTAGAAAATAGTGTCTGGGTTTTTTATTGCTTACTATTATATATTATATTATATTATATTATATTATATTATATTATATTTTTCTTATATTTCCTGACCATATTATGTTAATCCTCAAATTTTTATTAATAAATGTCTATAATGAAAAATTCCAACATTTCCCTCCAAAATACAATATTAACTGTGTGTGATATTCAGCTGCAGAACAGTTTCTGATCTGTGAAAAAGTTAAATCATCACAGTTTATACACAGTAAAATGCTTAACTTGGAGATGTACTTATGAGTCATCATTATTGCTCTAGTGAGAATAACATTTATTTCCATAAAAATATTGGAGTTTTAAATTTTAATATTTCTCTATATTGGAGATGGTAAGGGCCAAATCAGCTTCTCTGCATATGTTTGCATTTGATTTTCTCAGATAAAATAGCAGTGAAAACCCGTATTGTAATCAAACTTGTTACACATGCAGCCTATAATTGATTCTAGCTACCTAGAAAACGTTAATTATCAGTTTTGGTTAAAAATGAGAATCTCAAAAGAAAAACATTACAGGGTAGCATAGCAAGAGACAGAGGGATCCTTGCCCTTTTGTAAAACCATCACATTTGGGAATGTTTTTCCTTTTTACCTTTTTAAATGTTTTCCAAAACCTCTGGTAGTTTACATGTAAAGATCTGAGATGAATGCAGTATCCGAGTGTACTGTGAAAGGGATCTTAAATTCTTTTTCTCCTTAGATTGGAGGGGGAAATTTACACATGTAAGTTAATGTAGGTGTGTCTTACCTCAGTTCAGTCTTCCAAAAGTTTGCTCTGGCTGTGCTCACCAGAGAGCACGAGATCACGAAAGAGGATGAGCCAACCTCTCTCGGTGCTTGTTTCAGTGGTCCCCGTTTGAAACTCCCAGGTGAGAGAAGCAGAGTGGCAGGTACTTCACCCATCCTCTCAACAAAATGGCAATATACTGGAGGGAAAACAAAAGTTTTCACCCTAATTTCATACACCTTTCACAATAACTCGTTTAATGCTGTATGCCTTCCTCTGGGAAGTCAGCCACATCCAGCTATCTCGGCACCCGAACTGGTGGTGTTTGTACCACTAGGGAATGACTGCTGGGTTTGCCAGGGTATTCAGAGCAGTGAGGAACACCGCAACAACACGTGGCCAGCTAGAAAAAGTTGATCACAAGCCATAAACTATGCTGTGGGATTATTTTGTGGTGTTGAAAAGACAATTCTTTGTTAAGAGAGAGCAATACTCTGCACTTATCATAAGTGATTAGAGAAAAAAAAGATAACCAAAATAGAGAGAGGCGTGCTAACACATTGGAGAAAGGTTGTCCTTTATTTTGCAGAAAAGATGCAGAACACCCAATATTTTTTAGAAGGGAAAAAGGGGACATCAGTTCTGGGTGAGGCTCTCTAAACCCCTTGAATGTTGTCACCTGTAGTTCAGATACTTAGTTGTGCCGTTATGAAGTAGTGGCTGACACTACCTTCCCTTCTGCCGATAAATGAGTGCTTGGTTTCTTTGTACCTTCACAGGAGCACACATGCATCTGCAGCTGAGCTTTTCACTGTTGCCAGTGCTTGCTTTGGAACACAAAGGGGGTTCCAAATCCGCAGCAACTTAATTAGTTAAATACTTTGCTGTCATGCCTTGTTCCTTCTGCTGCTGCACGGAGAAATGAACTACTGACAAACTACTGGAGTTTGCAGTACAGCAATTTATTTGCAATACTAAGAGAGAAAAAGGTTTGGATACCATTCAAAGGCTGACCTTTAGTTTGTTTCAGGAGTGGCACGAAAGATTTCCCCTTTTTTCCGTAGCAGAAAGAAACAAAAATTACTTGTAGTATTGTGATCTACCAGTCTCTCTCTGACCTGCGTGATTGGCCCTCTGATAATGGTAAGAAACTCTCATTTCTAATCATGACGCAGAATTTCATTACATTGAATTATTACTATACGTGTTCCAAAATCCATTGGTCCTACTGTTAGTACAGCTTTGTACACTTGTCAGCACTGTTAAAGTCATGAGGTTATACAAGGGACAACTCTCTTGCTGGAAGATATATGTTATGCCCTCATAGCTATTGAATTTGCATAGAAAAACACTGGAATTTAGCTAAGATGTTTTGGAAGCAATGCCAGAAAACAGTTATCTTGAAGTGCCTTTCCTCAGTACATTTTCCTAAGCTATTAGAAGTATTAGTCTCTTTTCTTCAGATCGCTTTTCTCCAGTTACACCCTATTTTTATGTTATGTTCTATCCCGGTGTCTTTTAACCAAATTCTTGCCAGTCCCATAGTTTTTAATGACACTCACAAATGTTTGTTGTTTTCCAGGAAAGATAAGCCTTTGTTCTGAAACATTCAGGGGCAGATTTTCAAAGGTGCCTAAGCATCCATGAAAATTTTATGGGATTTCACCTGCTTAGGTGGGTGCCTAGCTGCATCCTTCAGTGATTATGTACCTTTGAAAATATGTTTCTTGCCTAATGCGGATACTCTGGGAAAATATGCAGTAATATAACTTGGAATGAAAAAGGGAGGTACCAGAATAAAAAGGAGAGGCAAGTACAATTGTGTCATTCTTTGATGTGGGCGTGAATATATCTTTGTCTTTCCGAATCATGCAGTGTTGTTTAATTGATTTATTTGTTTGGCTTTTCATGAGAATTACTGTAGTAGTCTTTCTGCTTTTTCTTAGGAAATTTGGAATGAGGTGAGAGTGCTTAAAATTTAGCTTTTGGAAATAATAGCTCAGTATAAACATTAGCACAGAGAGACAAAAAGCAGACCAGATACAAAGGAATATTCAACAGTAGCTTGAGCAGCAGAAGAGTCAAGGAGGGTAAAAAATGAGGTGTTATTGAAAACTTTAACTGTAGAGTATTGACTGGAATGGAGCCACCAGTGAGTGTACAGGAAGGATATTAAAATCGATTAAATATGACCTGCTGAATGAGTGCGGAGATGGAAAGCTTTCTGCTGAGAGCCAGTTTGGTCCTGGGCCCATTTGTGCCATATGGGAAAGAAAACTATAAGAAACTGAAATTGTTTATCTTCCTCCAGAAGGCATTTCACATAATAACATGGTGCTATTAACTGCATTCAAGCTTTTAACTACAAACACTCAATGTAAGCATCCAGTACTATTTTGCCTAAGCTGTATATGAGGCAGTCTCAGCTCTGTAAAATCAATCTGAATCTCTGTGTCTTAAATTTAATCAACCACATTAGACACCTATGTTACTCCAACTGAATAGATCTCAGTGTTGTTACTAATGGTCCCTTTGTCTTATTTTCTGAGGTTTTTAGGTCTTCCCATTTCAGGCTTTACCCTATTCCTTAGATCTTTATTTCCATTTCTCCCAATTCCTCTTAGCCCATAATGGACAGAAACCAATTACAAGCTCAGCAGGTCCTGGGAGCGAGGTGAGGGATGATCTGGAGACACAGTGCAAATGCGGGTGAGTTTGCAACCCTTAGGGAAACCAAACCCCACAAACCACTGAGACACTCTACCAAGTGGCAGTTGCTGGTTTGTCATGAGAGATTTTAAGAAAAACAGCAAATACTTAATTTAACGAGAAAAAAATCCTCTGATTTGAGCCCAAAGGCATCAGAGTGGAGAAGCTAACTGGCTTGCGAGGCATAGAGAGAGGACTCTGTGTGCCACCACCATCGCCCAACATGGTTTCATTGTCTCCTGCAGCTTAGGCAGCAGCTGCGGCTGGAGGAGGAATCTGGCTATTGAGACGCAAATCAGCACAACATCCCGCTTTGCTGCGGTGTTTCCAGCTCCAGTATTCAGACAGGCACAGAAGGGGGTTTATCTAGGCCAGCTCTGGCACGCAATTGATTCTGTCAGGCCTCAGCCATATCTTGCAGCAGCCTCGCCAAAATATGCCTCAAAATATTCTGATATTTTCCCCACACAGGTCGCAAACTGGAGTCCAAACTGTTTTCCCTATTATGTTCCATTTATTTGTAGAAAAAGAGTCAAATATAAGAACACATTTCCCGGGAAGAAGGAAGTCAAGGCACGTCATGGCACTGCCCCAGGCTGAGCTTAAGTCTTTGGTCGGGCGCAGAGTTACTGGGCTTATTTTCCATCTCTTAAACTGTGTTTAGACTGTCTCAACTTTAGCAGTCTCTGAGACATGTAAATTATTTTATGCAGAAGGACAACAGCATTTTGTGAAGTCAAAATAGGTTGTGAAAACTGTATGTAAAGCTACTCAAGAAGACGGATTGCGTGTTCTCTGTATTTGAATAGCAAACTAACGCCATAGCGTGCAGGCCCCATTCCTACAGAGAAACGCAGACCAACTGAACTCAGCTGCTCACACGCCCCGAGTTAAGCCCCTACCGAGTTTTAGCAAGATGGGAGCCATAGTTTTGAGTTAGCACAGGTGTACATGTGAAAATAGTATAATTTTTCATGTGGATGTTATTCCAAACAGTCCTCTAGCCTCCTTTAGTAGAATGGCATCAGCCTAAAAATGGGATTGCTTGTACTGTTGTTAACTACGAGAATTTAAATTTTTGGTACAACTTTCAATACATTACTAAATAGCATGGAAACATGGTCACGCAGTTCTTGGTACAACTCACCAAACGTTCATCCACCAATGTGGAGTCTCGGCTGTCGAAGTAAATCTTCACTACCCGAGGAGAGAAAGGCACATCATAGCTGTTCTCAGCCATCACTATGTAGACTTTCCAAAGTTCATTAAAAAACCTTACACAACCCATTTCTAGTAAGAGAAAAAGAATAGAATATAAAATCTTGTTTATGAATCATAACAATCAGCACAGATCACAGCTGCTTGTTTCTGCTCTGTAGTTCACCTGCTCATAAATGCCAGAGCGTTCTTCCTTGAGGCTCCTCAAGACCAAACGTGGTCTGCCTAAAGCCATAGTTTCAGCCACATCGCAACACAGCCATTATCCTGACAGAGCATGCAGAACCTCTGCATCTTCCACCTTAATTTGCGAAGAGAAACCCTTCCTCAGTTGAAGCACCAAACCATGTAAAATCATTAAAAGTTATGTATTGCAGGAGTGGCCACAATGTACCAGGTATTGGCTAAGTCCATGGGGTAACAGACTTGGGTTGAACTGGGATGGGGGTAGTGGCATTTTACCCTGCCAATTTTGGAAGGGTTGGGAGGATGAGAAGGACTATCAATAGTCTCTGGTTTATGCAGCAGCCCGAGTGCCTCGCCAGAAGCACAGTGCTCCCCCAGGGCTTGGAGGCTCTTGTGGCAGAGCAGAGACAGCGACGCAGCTACCAGTGTCATCTCCAGCACCCTGCCGAGGTCTCCTGGTATTTTCCAAGATCAGCTCTCAGTGTTAGAGCAGATGGCATCACAGTTTAAAACTGTAAAGACGTAGGAGTTAGCTTTTCACTGAGAATGAGCTCTAAATAAAAAATGTCATAAAGTTAACTTCTTTAAACATCCCTGCCCTTCTCCGGAGAGTTTGTGCTGCCCTCCCTGACTGCCAGAGCCACCTTTATTCAGCTTCTTTTCAGAACCAGTTTTTCTCATGCTCTGCTGGCTCTTGCTTTTGCCCCCAGACTGCTCTAGAAATGTGTATTTTACAGTCCAAAAATACAATTCCTGACTTACCATTCCCTTGCCAGCCCATGGCTCCAACTGAAATAACTGGGTGGGTGGGAAGTATTTTAAAAGTCAAGGAAGTAGGTGATTTCCATGTCTAGGTTTAATCAAAATTATAGTACCAAGATACGTGAAACACTAAGGCAACAAGGCCTGGCTAATGTCCTCTGCTGCTGTTGAAAGGAGCTGCTGCTTTTACTCAGTCAGACTGTTTTGATACATAGGGAAATGTAGTGTCCCAGTAGATAGTACTATATTTATCCATAACATAAGTAATAGCTAACAGATAAAGAGCTGCAAACTTATAAACAATTATTTAAGGATTTAGGGTTTAGAGGGCTTTTGGTTTTTTTAATTTTCCTCTGCCCTGACACACTTTGCAAAAGCTCTTTGCCAGCATATTTCCAAAAGTCTTCTAATTAGTCATTCCAGGAAAACAGGCATTTATGATTTGATCTTTTATCTATAGGTTCATCTAAGGTGAAAAATCCTGGGAAGTTGTCATCATTCTTCTGTGTTAATTCTATGCAAAGTCATCATACCAAAATTGCTCGAAAATATGGAATTAAGCATTCCTATGTCACTGTCTGCATTAATTGCTTTGTGAAAGACAAAAAGTAGTTCTTATTTATGTATAATACTCCCATAATAATGATTGCTCACAGAAACATGGACACAGAAAAACAGCTCAAAATAAAAATAAGTATTTTATCTCTGTTTTTAATAAAGTCAGCTAAAAGGTATTTTTCTATTTATCATATTCTCAGTTATTTTCCAGAGCTCTACCTGAACTCATGTGGTCAGCATTTTAAGTCAGTCACAGGATTCCTGCTTGATTGCCTCTCGAGTGCATTTCGTTAGCTCTATTTTATTGACCTTAGGAATTACAGTTAAGGGAACTCTCACAAGTCTGGTTTTAACTAAGGATGCTCACTTTCCCTCCTTCCAACCAGTGTATTTCAAAGGTGGCATCCAGATTGCTCATCCAAATTAAATTTATTTTTGTTCTTCTTCGTGCTTTCCATGGCAGGTCCACTTGCCTTTTCCGATACATCTTGTGTGTGTTGATCACGCATCACAGTGCTCCCATTTAAACGCTGAATTATTTCAGCAACCAGGAAATTGTTTTCTCGTGCTCCAGTCACACTTTACGGCACAACAAGGCAGCCTTAAAGTGAGAACAACTGGCTTTAGAGGAATATCCTTCATCGTTGGAGCCCTTCTGGCCATGACAAGAGCACAAACTGTGCGCTGGGCCTCATCTTAGTTCCTGGCCTAGATTTCGGTGGCAATGCCAGAGCTTGCCGAAATGCGGCTATACTCTGCTTTTCCCAGTGCATTGCAATGGACAGTTACCTCAGCAACCCCGGCTTTGCTTTCCCTGGCTCTCTGCTCCCGCACAAGCCTTACGTGGTGCCAAGACACCATAACCCCCACCTCGCTCCCACCCTCGGTACGTGGGTCGCACTCAGGAGCAGCGCACTGGAGGATTACTGCCCGATGCCTCGTGCTTCTCTTACTCTTTTTAATATTTGCAACACTTGGAGAAACTTGCAGAAGTCCTGCTTCTGGTTTTAGGGTTCTTCACCTGTGTGCCAGCTCGCTCCTCTTTGTCTCTAGAGATATGTCAGTCTGTTCAAAAACAAGAACTTTTTTTTTCCTGACGAAGCCAGATTCTTGGCACATTCTTCCAGCATTCCTTTAAACAGCCAGTCAGCAAACAACAGCGCAAACACTCGCCTGCCCTCTCATTGTTTCCTGACCCTGATTTACGAGAGGTCAGCGTGATAGATGTTTAAACTAACCACAGGCTCGGTTTATGCCAGGCCACTCCATCTGAGCTTTCATGTCATATTAATTACAATTCCTTTAAATTCCATCGCAATTAAAATCGAAAGCAACAGTTGTATGTTTTCAGCACCTCCCACCCAAATATTGCTCATCGCTTGAGGCCAGATTCTGCCCCTCTCCTTCTTTCTGGATATCATCTTCCCTTCTATTATTCATATTTTCAAATTGCTCTTGGAAAACATGGAAGTTCATCTAACCAAGTGGATAGCCAAGTGTAATGACATCCAAGAGCAAAGTGCTACTTTAGATAAGAGTGTTACAAGCTGGCCCTTTGCAGACATTTCTAAGCTGGCTTCCACAACATAAATATGTGATGTAGACAAGCATTCGGTCTTAGATTTTCAGTTTCGAAAATCGAGAAGTTACAGCCCTGATTTTAGAGATACCTATCAGCTCTACTTTCAAGCTATTAGGGACTGTGCCACAACAAACGAGAACAAACTGCTGTAGGAGCCGTAGTATCAATGCTTTTTCATATCCAGCAGTGGCACTGCACGTGGCAAAGTGTCCTATTTAGCAGCAACATCTTGAGGGGACGCCCTCGTCACAGCACCAGCCAGTTGGGCTCGGGTTTAGCTACTCGACCCCTTGCCCAGTAGATCAACTGCTAGATCATACTCTTCCTAATATCACCCCCTTTTTCCCCTCGCTGCATTCCTTTTACTGTCTTCCTTCATCTTTTCTTATATTTTTCCTTCATCTTTTGTTGTATTTTTAATTCTGCTTTGTCTTAATTTTGCTGGAACTAGCAGCCTTTTGCTGGGCTCTCAGACTCTGAAAGATCTGTTGTACTTCCTTTCTGGTCTCACAGGACTGCTGCTGAAGCTTCTGGCAGAATTTCTTACTTGTAGCTTATTTTTCCCCCAGACTATACTGAAATAGCTGTTTGACTTTCCAGTAAGAGATGCTGCATTACTACCAGGAGCAGGTGGTTCTCATTTCAGAAATTTCAGTCAAGAAACCAAAGCATGTGACATCTTGTGAATCACAGATTTTTGCTTTCTGTCCTGACTTTACTCTTATCTGAGTTGAAGGCTGATCCTTAAAATGGATAACTAAGTGAAATTGCATACCGCACCACGACAGCCCAGCCAAATAATATCTAGACAAATGGCTTAGGTGGAGTCACTGCAAAATGCAGAATTAAACAAGATCACTAGATTTTGGCCTATATAAGATTTTTATATTTGTACTATCACTTTCCAGATGAAATAAAAATGACATAGCCTGACAACTCCTAAGTCAGTGTTTAAAATCTCCCTACATCTTGTCTACCAGCATAAGCCCATATTTATTTTCTTTTTTAAAAACTTCAGCCCGAGATCCCATTTGCCATTTTACAGCCTTTCTTTACTCCCGCCTGAGAACTGGAGTGCTGGCAACTCTGGCTGGCCACCAGGCACTTCAGCTTGTTCCATGCAGTAGGAAGTGAAACAGAAAATGTACCATCCTAAACCTTACAATCTGTCCAAGCAGAAAAAAATGCATATGGAAAAAAAGCAACAGGTCATAGAGAAAATTATTTTTTAAACATACATTACAGAAGGTTAGCTACAGCAAAAAAGGATATCATTTAAACATCTAAAATTCAAAATCTGATTGTCTTACAGATTTTAAAATATATCTCTGGGCTTGGACGTCTCTAGCTAGGGTCTATCTGTCTATTTGGTGTTATCTGAATTCAGCTAGTTGAAAGGAGATTCTGCTGTCTCCAGATGAGTTCATCCAGTTTCTATCACTAGCCCATCACATAACAACAATAACTTTACGCTTAGCTCATGAAGATATGCCAGAGAATCTTCTTCTGCACCTCGCTGCAGTCCAGACGGGCTGGAGGGCAATGCAGTGTCCCAGGAGTAGCCGTGCCTGAGCCCATAACAAATGGTTTTTTGTCCTACTTAGTATGTGAATGTTCTTTATGTTTTCAATTGTGTGCAAAGGACAAGAGCCCAGAGCTTGTGCATGTGCTATTTGAGTGGCCCTTGATAATGTCAGTTCCACAGAGTTACAGTCATTATCCCTGATAAAAGTAATGTTCTCTCGCTGCCTCCTCAGTGGATTCACTGTGAAAGAGGAGCTAGCGTATTGGCAAGTGCAAGGAGCAATGCTTCCCAAGGATACTTTAGTCTCTTACAGCTTAAGAAACCTGTCCATGACTCCAGTTGCCCATCCAGGTGCCCTCTCCTCCTTGGTGTGGGTCTGCTCCTTGAGCAGCACATCTACAATCATTGCTCATAGTTTTCTTCTTCAGTTCTGACCTAGATCTTCCCTGATTTGGCTTCTGCTACCTGTGCTCCACTGAATCAGGGTGCTTAGCTCATGACTTCCATAAAGTTCGAAACTGGAGGTAAGATGAGTCTTTCATTCTAATTTTAAACTGTCACTTTAGAAATATTTTAAACTGTTACTAGTAAAACTTGGGTATTTTAAAGACAAGAGCTTGTAGGGGAAGGAGAAGGAATAGTGCATCTCTCTCAGCAGCTTCCTTACGGTGAAGGTTAATAAGGAACAGACTGTTCTATTGATGCTGCATTTCAGCCCAAGCTTCCGGAAAGCCCAGTTATCTCTTAAGGGTCCCACAAAAGCCTCTATTCATTTATTTCCAGCGAATACTATTGCTCCCTCCTCTGATCTGTCTCCTACTTTCAAGAGGTTTGCTCAGGTTACTCTTCATGCTTTCATTTGGCTTCCACAATTCTCTTTCAGCTTCTGTGTCTTTCATCTTTCTTACAGGGTGTTAAGGGATCCTCATTCTCTTTTCAGCATTTTCTGCAAATTCAAGAAGTAGCTGTTTTCAATCACCTTTTCTTCCCTCTCTGTACTTTGCCTCTGAAGGATCTCACTATAAATACCATTTCAGCAGCTTTCTCCATGCTTATGATTCACCAGCCTTTCTACTTCAGATTTATCATATTCTTTCCAAGTGAAAATTTTGACTTGTCTCTCTGGCATTAATTGCCACGCTACTGTCTGGTATTTCCTAAGCTGAGCTAGTGTAGCACCCACACTGAGATATTTTCGGTAGTCATTTTTAATGCCACTCTGCTAAACACATTTTCTTGCAACTCTTTAGCTTCTGTGTCCTCTTATTATAGAAACCTGATTTTGGTTCCCCACATCCATTACTCCCACCTTGTATAACATGTTCCCATAGTTCTGACACAGGTAGGAAAGAGGTGGTAGGTTTGTGTGGGGTCATGAGTCACTGTATCCTAAAAAACATGAGCAGGTCTCAGCTAGGTTTGGTGACTGGAAGTAGATTAAGTCTTGAAAACATCCTTTAAGACTTACTTGTACTATCCTTTGCTGGTATTTTTTTGTTGTTTTACCTCTGCATTTGAAAAGGTAAATAATAGAAAAATCTGGTAGGCTTGATTATGTAAAGACAGCTGTACCCAACTGTGAAGGTGTAAACACAAAAGAGAGGGGCTGAGTGCTTAGCACTGACCGACGGGGAATAACTGGGAGTAATGAGATTAAACTGAACAAAGGAAAGCCACTGAAGGTTGAACATGAGGAAAATATCCTGGCCGTGTCTATCAGACCATGGACTAATTTCCCACGGGAAGTGGTGGAAACTCCATCTCTAGAGTCATTTAAAATTAGACCAAATAAATCACTAAAAACCAGAGGGCTGGGAACAACCCAGTTGGAATTGGAAGGGAATGAACTAGATGGTTTCGAAAGATGGTTTTAGTCTCAGTTTCTCTTATTCCGAAATCAAGTAAGATGCCTTGTTTAGGGTCTGTTCATGCAGGACTGCCAAACCTGCAGCTGCACTGTGTTCTCCTCATTATGGTCAGGTTGAAATGCTAATGCGACTCTAACTGATCATTTTTCTGTGTTGTGGTAATGTTACAGCTCAAGCCTGCTAGCGTAACCAGAGGAGTCCCCCATGGGCCCTCCTCCTCCCCGTATTGCAGACCTGGTTGGGGACTGTCATATGATTTTTCTGCCAAAAGGCTTCTTTGTTTTGGACCGATTCCTCGTTATTTCCTCTACCACATACCCTGTTGGGCTGAGCTCCCCTAGATGGCAGAGCTGAAGCAATTTAAAATGCAAAATGCTTTATGCAGCCTTGCTGTTACAGGGACTGCCACAGACAGCCCACTAATGTCTCAAGAGCTACTTGCTAGAAACAGCTTCTGTTGTAATGGTTCACTCTGCTGCACGTGAGACGGTCCAACTCCACGTACAGCTAATGCAGTTAGGATTTGGCCCCCAAAGGATATTGTTTTCAAGTTTCCAGTTCTCAAAAACAGCAGGCCAAGAAAACAGTTCATTTATGATTGTGTCTTTAGCAAACCCCCATGGTCCAGCCACAGTGACTTTTTGAAAAAAAACAGATTTGATACTGTTGTGCAAATGCTTGGAAAAGCAACAAATGTGATGAGGCAAGTTCAGAGAAGCTACAAGTGACCTTCTTGCCCATTTACACTTTTCAAGCCTTCTGTTACGCAAAACTACAGGTTATCCCATTAGCAGCATTAGTCCATGTAGTTTTTCTTTCTGTCCACACACAGATGTTTTTCCCACTGATTGGCTTCTACTGCAATGCATTTTTTGGGGTTAAAGTGCTGGGGAAAGCTGAACCCAAAATGGGTCACATTTTGAGGATGTCTATTGAAATTACACACATAACTTTCTGTAAATTTAAAGATCTGATAAAAGTTACTTGACTTCCATTACCTCCAGAACTGTTTTCATTTTATACACTTTGCAGAAGAGGACAACAGGTCAGGGGCTTTTTTTGTGTGTTATTTCTTTTTCAGCTGAGCAGCTCCATGTGGTGTGTTGCATTTCTCAGCTGGGAAAAGACTTTATCTTTTTTGAACTATTGTTAGATTGGCACGAGATGCCTGAGAGTTTCCCATCTTACAGCCAGAGACGAGGTAAATAAACTGATAATGGCTGTGGTATATATAGAGAGGGGAGAAGGAAATTACTTGGAAAGCAAGATTGAGCTGCATTATTTCAAGAGTCTCCTTTTCTTATGTATCTGAGCATTTAAGTTTAGGTAAGTAACGCAATCCAATTCAAGCAGAAAAATAAAATATTTTACCTGTGGTGGCAAGTCATCATTTCCAAATCAGGCTAACCTTCTTAGCTCTGAATTTGTAGAGCTTCACAGTTTATTCCCTGAATAATTTTCTTCTTTATGTCATGGTTATTCTGACTGCTTGCACCCATTCTTCTACTGATCATTGCCTTATTACTTCTTCTGTCTGTTACACTTTCCATTATTTTCATCTCTTTCTTGCTAATAGTTTTACCATTTCTAATTTCTTACTCATCTTTGATTGTCTCCAGCTCTTTTCACATTTACTTTACCTATTTTGTCAGCTTTTACTTCCTCCTTTTATCTGTCTCATCTTTATAATTCCCACATATCTTTTTTGATTTTCCACTGCACAGCTTCACAGTATCAAATACTCATGTTGCAAAATTTCCCCTCATATAAAGATCAACAATAAGTTAGCTGGAAGTCATCCGTATTTCATTATATTTGGCACTGAGAAGTGCAGCTTTTAAAGAGCCTCCACCCTACAGCTGCATCTCATCATTGATCCATTTAAATGCACTAATCTAGCCAAAAAGCAAATGTTTCCCATTACAACCTGTCTCTAAGTGACATCTATGTGCTAGTTTAGGAATAGATCTTCATAACAGAACTACTTTGGAGGTAAAACAGGAAAGACATTCTTCTGGTTCAGTGCTAAACACTTGCATGCCTTTAGCCTGAAATAAGTATGGAGCCATGTACTTCCATCCAGTTACGTAGTGGGGAAAATAAACATTGTAAGCATTGCTCACTGAATACAAATTCTGTAATTACAGGTTACATGTATGACCAGTTAGGTGACTAAAAATTGGCTCCTACATTTGTAGGGATTTCTCCACAGAAAAGGAAAATAATTAAAAACTCTGAAGTTCATAATGAACATAGGGTAGGGTGTCTAACACGCTACTAATATCCCAAAGGCCCTCAGGTCTTTATAATGGTGGTCATACCACTATAGCTTCATGAAAGGAGTAATGAGGCTTGATCTGCCCACAGGCTAATACAAGAGTGTGTGAGATGGCTTGTTAGTTAGTTTGACTTAATTGATATAGTTATTCTACTGCAAGTCCTGCTAATCAAGATGAAGTGTCTTAAAAAATGGAAATGTGAGTTTTGCAGGTCCTGTGACACAGGAGCATTTTGATGTCAACCTCATAGAAAGCTGAAAAAGGTGTTTCTTAGAGTTAAGCAGGAAAATAAACAGTATATTCAATACTATATTCACTACTTCACATATGTATACGTTGAAATAACCATCAATATCTAGTACAGATTACCTTTCAGTCCTCACACTGCCTTCGTACTTCTTGGCTGTTAGTGGGCTACAGGACTCTCCCCCAGCAGTGCTCCATTCCAACAGCTGTCGCAGGAGAACTAGAAGGTTTTATAATAAGAGAGTGGGTAGCTGTAACTTTGGTACTCAGGAACTCGTGGGAGTCTGTTTCTTGACACCAAAGGCAAGTAGATAAAGGAGAACATACCGTGAGAGATGCACAGGCTTTGGAGCACTTTGCAGGAGCTGCTACCAAGCGATCTGCAGAGGCTGTACCCAGCTACTTACGTGTTCTAGCACCTTTTGAAATACTATGGTTTCTCCTGAAGGCTTTTCTCACTGCCAAATGCTTTTTGCATATGTTAGATGGGTCCCTGAATCATAGTTTTTGAAGTGCTAATGCTCACAAAAGTAAGTCTATTTTTGATCACACTGGCATCTCCTTTCCAAAACTTCTTTTCTCCACCTTTAATCTACAACTGTAGTCAACAGCCCCTTTGACCTCTGCTGTACCTTCCCACGCACTCAACCTTAAAGCACACATACTGTTAAAACCCTGAGTTATATTTGCTTTCTGAATTAACAACCTGGCTGTGATAAACGTGGCAGTTCTTGGATAACAAAGTTATTGTTTCATGCTGTTTGCTAGCAGCATCAGGAGAATAATTGCAGTGGTCTCAGTTCAAGTCACACACCAAAGGCTGTCTGTACAGCCACAAGGACTGAAAAATAACCTGCTGTAGGGAGGCTTTGGTTCTCAGTCCCAGTTCCATGGAAGGGACACATCTCCAACTACTGTCTTGTCCAGCAGTGAACAAGATAAGGATTTAATCACTCCTCGCTACAGAACAGTTTAGGGAATATTTGTACTGAAAATCTTTCTATGATGCTGACATACAGAACAGATCTCCAATGAACAAGAAAAACCCAACCCTTGTGAGAGACTGTACTGGGACAAGACAAGATTTGAATTCAGTTTTAATGCGTTTGGCACATAGTATATGATGCTTAACTCTTCACTTCAATAGAGGTCCGTTACATCATGTCTTAATATTGTAGTTTTTCCTGGACTTACACACAAGTCATTTGTGAAACAGATCTTCTTGTAATTTCTTATGGTACTGGACACCACCACTCAATACTTTATTACTATTAAATGGACTCAATTTCTATGTCAATAAAAATGACATGTACTAGGCATATTGTTTCCAGGGTCACAACCATTCCTGGTATAGCCCTTGACAGATAGACTGCTAAGTTTTGTAACATGATGAATGGAACTAAACTAAAAATCAATGGTTTTTTTTACAGAAGCTTTCAAAATACAAGTCCTGGTGCCTTGCTCAGAGTAAAAAAACCCTTCCTTACTGAAAGCAAACCTCCAGTAATACAGATCCTGCAGCGCAGTCACACTGTTGCTCTCACCCCACAAAACAGCATGACAATTTATAAAGTGATAAGCCAAAGAATTAGGAAATAACTAATTAACATAACTGAAATGTCTCAGTGAGTATACTTGGTTAACAGCAATGCCACTGGGAGAAACTTCCCCCTCCACACTTGGATGCAAGCCTTACTGTTAACTCATGTCATACTTATTTCTTAATATAGAAATAATTAATATTTGTATATGTGCATTTATATAGAGCAGAATTGCACAGCTGTCCCCTGCTAGTCATCAAAGAGATGCTGTTTTATGTACAGGAATAAAGTGTTACTTTTATCGTAATTCTCACAATACGAGGGTGGACAAAAAGGAAATGGGCTAATAAAATGTCATTACAGTGACAGTAGTCTGGGCTCTCCCAGAAGTCAGTGGAGAGAGGTACGAACCCGAAGAAGCTGATGCAAGCCGCCTTAAATAGTGATAGCAACATGTCTGGTCAGCTTCTGTCTCTTCATTGACTATGGAGAGAGCCTAGCTGATTAGCTTAGATCAAATGAATAATTTATAGATAGGTAAAATCAGGTGTCGTGAATACCGTGCTCAGTGTCTAGTGCACTTGCAGAACACAAGGCAGGCAGAAAATTTCCCTTACCTCAGGATGTTAGGAGGTTGCATTATTAGGTTCCCTGTTTGCCCAGAAAGAGTGTCCTGTTGCAGCCAGATTTGCAAGGATTTGCGTGCACCTGGAGTTTGCTACAGTGGCCATGCTGGAACACCTTTATCCAGAAAAAGAGCCCCTCATTCTTGTCTTCACAGTGAGCTAAACTAAAGGTGAATGAGACATTCGTATCTTCAAAAGAGACTACCCAGCATACACTATGCTAATCCATTAATGCTTTCAATATTTCAGCAGCGCTCCTACTCTGAATTGGAACAAAAAGAAAGTCTTTTCATTAAAAGCCAGAAGGAGAGAGGGAGTATGAGATCCATTTAATTAAAACATTTCCAGCCAATACGCTAAGGAACGTTTAGATTCTGCACGCATCTTATGCATAGCCAATGGAAATTGCATGAGCAGAGGCTGAAAAGGCTTGGAGGAAGCTAATGTAAAATGAGCAAAGACTACAATAGTCTAGACCCTAGATTACAAGAATAAGGCTCTAGCATTTATCAGAGAAGAACCAAAATATTTAGCTGCTAAGTGGACCCGCCGTCTGTTGAAGAGTGGCATGTGAGCCCTGCTAGTCTGCTCTGTGCTGAGCACCACATGTGAGAGTAATAAGGTGTTGCAGCAACGCTTCTACAGAGGATGCTGCAAGGAGCAGTGTCGTGGACCAGCACAATGCCCTTGTCCAGAAGTGGCAGTCTCCCTATAGCCAGTACACCCTCCAGCTGGGTCAGGTTTTGCTATACCCTCTTTCAATGCAGAGCAGCATAAAAGATGGGGCAGTACTTAATTAGCCCGGCAGCCTGTGAAATAACCATTTGGCTCTCGGTGTAGCTAAAGTAGGCAGCTGTTTGAGGTAGCTGTCTTCAAGAGACACTAACATGGACCATCCTTTCCCAGTGATCCAAGCAGCGTGCCTCACTGTCTGCCCTCATCTTTGCTCTTATAAGAACAATATTGTCATGATCAAGAGAGTAATCCTCCAAGCTGGAGTCAGAAAACATCTTGCAGGAGGAAAAGCCAAAAGATGACTGCTGCAGTGTTTCCACTCAGTTCATCCCCCTCGCTAAACCAGCTAACTATTGGAAGGGGACTTGAGGTCTGCACAGCTGTTATTTACCTGTTTTGAAATGCAGAAAGTTGCAGTAATGTGTTTATTTTTCCTTAACTCTTTTGTGCTTTGGAAGTATCACACAGTTCAAAAGGCAATATGACTAAATTTTAAGAAAATTATTGTGCTGGCAGTGTTTTAACAACTGTGTCTTTGTAAAAGAAAAGCAATATATAAGGGAAAGCAGATTAAATAAACATAGAAGCTATCAACAGTGCAAAAAAAGTCTTAGCGAATAGAGAAGTTTGACAAATGACAACTGGTGCAAATCTTTGCTTTTTCTCTGGTTTTCATGAAGATTTCTCTAAAACTTAATGATGTCTGTAAGAGAGGAGCTTGACACATTGCAAATGGAACAGAACCTGTTGCTTCCGCAGCTGGTCCCACAGGTCTGGGAACAAGAAGAACAAACAGGAATATGGCATACCAAGAAGGAGGGTTTTCCCTTTGGATTTCTTTTTTATATTAATCAGACCCAGCTATTATGGCTAATAACTTTTATAGAAGTTGTATATTACTTGTGGCCCTCACCTCAGGCAGTTATATATTCCTGAAATCTACTAGTCCGTCCCCACCTGATCAAAAGGAAAGACCACTCTTACTGTAGCAAAAAGATTAAGCCCTGTCCTTAGACTTTGGGGAAAAATGCTTTGCATTACTGTGCTCAGAGTTCGTTTTGTATTTTGCTTAGGGCTTAAGGACCGCCTTGAGAATTAAATTAACTTGGACTATTTCCCCTTGCCTCCGTTGTAACGCTTTGGTCTGATCCTGCAAATGACCTTTGTGTGGACATACTTTGCATCCACATGGAGCCATTTGGTGTCTGGTGCATGTGAAACAGCACAATACTGCAGTGAAGAGTTCAAGTATATCTAATGAGTTAAAATATTTGGCTGCTGCTTTCTCCTGGGAAAGCAGTCCTGAAATGAACATCTGAGGGTGCCTCAGCAGAAGACTGGGATGAAAATATTCTGTAAACGTGGCTTTGTTCCTTAGCGCATTACTTTCATTTTGACTTCTCCCAGCATTATGTTATTGCTGATCAGATTTCTGGATTGATTTTTGCCTAGATTTGCAACTCTAAGTCCATTGCCAAACAGGGACAAACTGGTGGAGGGTGCTAACAATTAATTTAGTCACACTAGAAACATGTTATATTCAATGCTTTCTTCAGTCAGTTCAAAAGCATGTTTCTTCTTTACATACTACAGTTTGCACAGACAGTCAACATAGCCTGTTTACAGAAAATTAATGAGGCTTCCTGTTCATTAGTTGCAATAATTTACATGGATGGGTTTTTATGGTTTCTTTTTCTGTACAGACAGATGAGCCACTCGGAACCTGAACTCAACCCCAGGTGTCCCTAGTTCCCCCAGTTGTCTCTGTCTGTAAAACTAGAGCAGAATCACTCATTAGATAATATATCTAACTCTGATCAGCCAGCATCTTCTGTAGCATTTGACATTTGTAAAACACTGAAAGACAATTAATCCAATATTTTCTTCTCCTTGAAAGCAGCATTCATGGACAATCCTTTCTCTGGAAGTAAGATATAGCTTGCTGGGGAATTTGTAATACTTCTAATATAATATAATTCCAGGAAGCTATGGTGGCAGTTTAGCTCTGTTAAAATACCAAACATATTCCTAATACAGCCTCTTCTGGAAAATTCATACTGTACAGACACAAATACAATCCAGCTTGCCTCACAGATTTTTTAAGGGGGAGGGGATGTCATGCTTTTCTGGATACTGTCTCCCCATTTTTTATCTCACTTTTTAAAAGCCAGAGCAGGAAGATAGATGGTGGGAAAGCAGTGGAAAAAAACCCAACAAACCCACAGTGTAATATCACTTTCAGAGCCTAGTGCGCATAAATAGTAATCAGCTTACAGGTTTAGAGACCTTCTGGCCTTTAGATGGCTCCTGCTGTCCCAGAGAGCATCTCTTGTGTCTCTCTTCAGTGAAAAGAGAGCTGAGCAGTGATCAGTTGGCATAAGTCGCAGCACATGGAGTCAGGTTCAGAAGCCAGTAAGAGCTGAGTACCTGGTTTCTACAGGGTATCTGGTAGTGAGGTTCTGATGATCTCAAAGTAAAGTAAAAGCTCTTTGCCAGAGTAGGCAAAATAAGAAAACAGCAACTGATACATTGCCTTTGGGTGGAGCACATCACTGTTGGAAGAAGGGAGGGTGCTGATGAAATCAATATATTTGTATGATATAAATGTTTATTTTTACTCCTGAGCTTTTTCTCAATGCCTGAAAGCTATCTTGACCAACCCCCATCTACAGAGGAAGATCTGTTAAATGGCAGTGCTCAGGAAAAAGCTGTCACACTTCATCCATCTAGAGGGAAGGTGTGGATAGTCAGAAGAAAAACAAGATGGGTAGCCTGAATTTTGGAGACGGCTGTTAGCATCTCTGTGCTACTAAAACACGGTTTCACTAATCAGCAGATCAAGTGTCTGATTATGCGATAAAGTAAGGAGAGAGTGATAACACTGTTGTCAATTCATCACCAGCTACTTCCACCTAAATTGTCACATCGGTAGTTAAACTAAACATTTTACAAAATAGGGTTGATTTATCACCTCCCAGTCAACAGCACAGAACCAAACACGGAGTTGTTATTTCAGTAGAGAAGCTAAGGTAACCCAAATTGTCATTTCACTTTTCACTGCCATTCAAGCACTTAAACCTTTTCTGTCATGGCAAATTTTAAATAGATTGGATATTTCTTGTGTTGAACTTTTTTAAACTGTGCGTGTGTGGGAGGGGAGGGTTTCTGAGGAAAAATGCTGCGCATCTAATAGTCCCTGCTGGCTTTCTAAAACAAGTTAACATTGTTTGACCTAAAGTGAATAAAACCTCGGCAGAACTGAGGCTGATGACTTTATCTGTTAGACTCTGGCTCCTCTAATTTAAAACAAATGAAAGAATGTAGATAGCTTAAGTGAATGCAGAAGAGATGGGAGTGATTTTTTTTCCCCTAGACCTTTACAAAATTAGGAAATCTTGCTGTAAACAACAGGCATGGCATTTTCAGAAACAAGTTGTTATTCCACAGTGACAGTTTTCAACAGCAGAACATCAAAAACAAGAATTTTGCTTTGCTTATGATTTCAGAGCATTTCAGTAGATTTTCATTGCTAGGAACCCAAGGTAAAAGTAAAGTGAGTTCTGCTGGGCTCCTCCTAGCCATAATCTTGCTTGCTCAAATTTTACACTGCAACTAATTCCCCTGGGCTCACTGAATTATACTTGAAATTGTTTTTGTCCCTGGCTGGATGATGATAAATTCCTGCAGGCTTGAACAGTTTTGTATTTCTTTACAGAGTACCAAGTTTGCTGTTGGAGCTGAAATACTGATGCCCCAAACCCACCAAAATGTATTAAACCCCAGACTCAGAATAACAAGGATGGTTGGTGTGAACAACTGAGGCTTATTGCTGTAAAAATCATGCATCAGCCTGCCTTGGCGCACATTAGCAGCCTCCACAAACACCTCTGGGTCCAGTTCAGGGAGACTCTACACAGGCACAGATAGGAGCATGAATAGGTACCAAGTTATGTTGTGAATTCACAAGACATCAGAAATTTTTCACCATCTCTGGTCTGGACACATTTCTCATGGAAGAATAACCTGCCTCACTACTTGATCATCCTTGCTCTGAGAGAAAATGAAATACCATGAGCCTCTTACCCAAACACAGTTTCCTCTCTGTTTGGCGATGCATCAGTGATGCTGGCCAGGAGGAACAGTGATCTTGCTGTCAACTCCTGGCTTCTCTTTGTGCCTTGGACTTTGTCACCCAGACTGCACGAGAAGCAGCATCCTGGCCAAGACAGTTCTCCCTTCATACCTCAGCTTTGTTATCTGAGACGACTACACTGAAAAGTGGAAGACGCATCAGCTGAGACATTGATTTTCATAGAATCATAGAATTGTCTAGGTTAGAAGGGACCCTTAAGATCATCAGGTCCAACCATCAACCTAACACTGCCAAAACCACCACTAAACCATGTCCATCAGCACCACGTTTACATGTCTTTTAAATACCTCCACGGATGGTGATTCCACCACTTCCCTGGGCAGCCTGTTCCAATGTTTGATAATCCTTTCGGTGAAGAAATTTTTCCTAATATCCAATCTAAACCTCCCCTGGCACAACTTGAGTCTGTTTCCTCTTGTCCTGTTGCTTGTTACTTGGGAAAAAAGACCAACCCCCACCTTGCTACAACGTCCTTTCAGGTAGTTGTAGAGACGATAAAGCTGGTTCCCAAAATAGACAACTGCCAGAAGCCAAATGGCTCCTTTCTCCCTAAAATCCAACAGGGTAAGGACTGGATGCCCAGACACCCAGCCAAGCTATAACATTACTCTCTGTTGGTACCCTCAAACTCACAAGGTATTTTGAAACTATGAAGTTCATTGCCTTCTCTTTCAAATCTGGGGTTTTACTCCATGTACAGACATAGTCTTCTGTCATTGTGGTCATGTCACACCTCCTCTTTGCAAAGGTGTTGGAGGCATATGTATGCGCGTGCACACGCACACTTGTTCTGCCTCTAAGGATAACAACACACAGACCAGATTAAAAAAACAAAACAAAACAAAACAAAACAACCCTCTTTCAGGTAGCACTTTCTGTTTCCTGCCTCAGAGAAAGCTGACCCAAAATCATGATGCCTGGCAAACCACCTCTCCCTCCATCTACCATCATCACGCTGCAGCTGGTATGGGAGGAGACAGCCTGACCATTTCTACACGCATTTCAGGTCAGAACACCAGGGCCATTACTTACCCTGTGAGATAAGTTCTGCGGTCTCATGCTGCTACTGGAAAGATGCTGAGACATCCTCAAAGCAGTGGGTGGGGGAGTTGTCCTGGCATAGGATAGGAAATAAGCCCGGTGAAGTCAGTTCCCGGTAGCTCCTGCATGGAAGAGGCAGTCATCTTCCCATGCACATCTCTACTCAATGGTCACAGTCTCGGGACACAGGTCATGAGATCATTGCCAGAAATACTTCTCACAGCTTCACTGAGTACACCCAGTAGTGATCTTCACCTCATGGTCCTGGACCTGCCATGCATTTATGTAACATCACACTTGAGCTGACTCGTTGCCTCAAGTCATTTACAGTTATGCCAAGAGGAAGGATCACAGGAAAGGCAAGAGGCTGCACTGCCCATCAGACTGGTTAGCTTAGTGCTGGAGGATATTTTAAGGCCATATGAGTCACCAGCAACACACTTGTGGTCTTACAGAGAATCTCTTTCTCTCCCTCTCACCCGTATTCGGCAAGCCTGGTGATGCTGGCTTTGGTCTGCTTCAGTGCCCAGGCACTCACAGGAGACTTATTTCCCCTTTGTTCAAACCCAACACCTGCCCACAGGCTTTCCCTGTACCCACTCTGCACATCTTATTATTTATGGGCACTGCTGCCACTCAACCTCGTATCTCAAATTGGAGCCTCTGCCATACATTTTTTCCATGCCTTCAATACATTCTTCTTTGTGTAGTATATCCATTTTCTTTTAACTTTATCCACCTGATTTTTTCTCCAAATGGTTAATCCTTCTCTGGATGTCTGAATGTCCTATTGCATTTCTTGTGCCTCGACATCTTGCAAGGTCTGCTACTTTCTGTTGCTTACCTCTCCGTTCATAGGATCTTTGGATGTCTCTGATCAGTTGTCCTAAGCTGACCACTGTTCCGGCTCACAGATGACACCTTAACACTCTCAAGATGCACACTCCACCACATATCTTAAGCATCCTCCTTGGCTTTCTAGTAGGCAAATGCCTCCTTTTCACCACAACTTTAGATAAGCAGAGATCTTCCCTGAGGGCTAAGTCCTGCAGAATACTGTATGCACTTAAAATGGTGTTACTTCTAGGGGATATTGCCTGGCACCTGTGACCGGTGGAGACAGCATGACTGAAGCTTCAGAATGCCAAAATCCAGACAGGTCTGGCTGCAATTCTCTTTGGCAGTGCTCTAGAGCACTTGAAATGCATCAGCATAGGAGCCAAGTGAGATAGGTGTGATCTCCTGTGAAGACAAGATTGAAATAAAAGAAAGGAGACACTTTTGTCAGAGTTCTTTGTATACATGGCAGCCAAGAGATAGGCATGGCAGCAATGACATTTATTTCTGTTGCCAGAGTGTAAGTGATAGGAAAGTCTGTAGAGAGGGGAATATTGTGATACAGTTACCAAGAAAACAGCTATGACCAGTGATGTCTAGCATGAATCAAATACTAGTGCTGGACAGAAAACAGATGCCTATATTGTGACTGAATCCCAGGAGTCTCAGTGTAGAAATCTGTAAAGCAAATATAGTTGCTTACCATGGTCCTATTACTATGTAGCTCTAGTCATGATTTCATGGTTCTTGCATGTCTAGGAAGCGACTGTCTACTAGCTGCAGTATCTTGGAAATATCAATTAATGAAAAATGTGTGTGTCATCCACTTCTTATCTTCCATTCTGGGGAGAATCTAATTAATTGTTCTCACGCAGGGCACCTGTCAACATTCTCAGGAGCAGGGAAGCTGTTAGACTGATGCCAGTCGGTGCTCCACCCATGCACTGAAAAGTCTGAAGCCAGGGTGCTCACAGTGGTGCTCACAAACACTTTCAGGGATGTAGTAGCACTCATTACCTCCAAAACAGAGGAGATTGCAGAGGTGTCCATGTTCAGGCTGAGCCTCTCAAAGCAGACCGTTAGACCTAAGCAGCTGGGGTCTATGGTAGAAAGTGTTATCAGAATGATTGTTACCTCAGTAGCTCCTACAAGCGACAATTTCTGAGAGCAAACATCAGTACAAACATCTACTTGCTTAGAGGCGTATCTCCTCCCACTCACTCTTCCTTTCATGCCCAAAGACCCCAGGCTTTCTAGTCTGAAATGCACAAAATACTCAAGATGTACTGTCATCTCCCACTACTGCCTATCTAATCTACCCTACCCAGGTACTCCACGCTAATCTAACCTAAAAAGTCCTTTAAGAAACCTGCTCTCACTTTAACTGCTGTTTCTCTCCACTCGTGTTGTTCTCTAACCCAAAGGTAGGGCATTTGGTACTAGCTATGGCTGAGCCTCCTCACTGCTTGTGGCACCTCATGTCTGACATATCATGGTGGGCTGCAGGTGGTGAGAAAAGAGAGGGCCTTCAAGATGGTGAGGACAACATTACTGCTTGGGAAGTGAGTTGCTTCACAGTGGGCTGGGTGTGGCTCAGACATTTAAACACGTACATATGACAGAGAGGCATGCCCCTGGGCCCTGCTAGAGGCAGATGTTAAGGACCACGTGGGAAGGAGGCAGGTATCTAAAAAATATTTAATGTAATGAATTTCAGTCCTCCAGTCTACCTGGCCAAGTGAGTTTTGATGTCCACAATTTAGCCTCTAGAATTTCTATATTCTCAAGATATCAACACATTAATTCAGCAAATGATAGTTTAAGAAGATAGAGCCCCATAATTGTGCCACCACTGACCTGGCAGAGCAGAACGACTGAGCACACCTCAGCCCCTGGACTGCAGCGCAGGCTTAACTCTGCCTACCTCAGCAATTTAAATTCAGCTGCTAGACTTTGCACTGAAGTGGCTGAGATGCGCTCAAAGACGTCTGCACCCGCTCTCCTGTGGGGATGATACTGTTTAGCAAGGAGTGATAATAAACAGTAGGATGGTGCTAACACTTTAAGCTGCTGCAGCTGTCTGCTAAGTGAATATGTGTCAACACCTTCAGACTGGAAGGTGAGAAAGTGAAATTATAGCTTCCAGTTACCCTAATTCTGCCTTTGCAACCTCTTTTATTAAATCATTTTCAAGGGTGGTTAAGGGACTCTGAGGTTTTGCTTGCATGTTATGAACCTGAGATAATGAGCATGTTTCTGAAAGCTTGCCTCCTTCTTTAAGTTCTTCTGTTGTAACTATGACACCATATTTAGAATGAAAAATTACAGCAGCATAGCTTTATACATGAAAGCCCTAAAAACACCCCAGTGCCTCAAACAAAAACATCTGCCACAAAAAATAAACACTGTGATTAAGAGGAAGAAAATGAAGTATACAGTTTAATAAAGATTTGCTAGAGTAAATATTCTTTTTATAATTACACAAATATAACGTTCTGAGAGTTAATAACAAGATCTATTTCCTCGGCCTAGCTATGAACTAATTTGTGATTTTAGGATCACATTTTCCTCTGTGATATTTTCATATCCCTGTTATAGTTTGAAAGCTAAAGCTAGAGAAATTGATTGGCAATGTAAGAAAAGTAAAAATGGAAGATTTGTCACTGTACTGATGTAGCTGATAGAGACTCGATAGATACTAAATGATCACTGAGAGTCTACTTGTGGTTTAATCTCTCTGAAACATTCTATAAATCTGACAACTTTCTACATGGATATTAGTTATGATGCTAATTTAGATTTGGAGTCAGTACTGCGGCTCCTATAGAAAAAGCGATTATTATGCATACACGGAACTGATTTTACATAAATCATGGATTTTTGACGATGTTCTGCAGATTGACATGATGGCTACAGTGCAGAGAGCAGCACGCAGCCGAGCACACAGCTAGACTTCTTCGTTCTGTTTGGTAACAGCTTCTAAACAGGGAAAGTGTCCTAACTGTTCCCCTTCTCCACTCTTCAAAAATCTCAAGTGACTTCTTGACAACTATGGACCAGACTATAACAGTTTGCTCAGGGGCTGGGTGGCAAATAAATCTTTAAATGTTGTATGACAGTGAGAAACGACTAGGGAGCTCGGCAGAACCAGCCTTTGGCTTGCCAGCTGGACAGAAGTATGCTTATTTAAAATATGTATATATAATCTCCAGCCCAGGTCATGTTCAGCTGTAAAGCAATCTTTAGCATCAGAAACTTATGAGGAACTCAAATTCTTCAGAAACCACTACAGGTTTTTAACTGTATATACGCCTAATGAAATCTATGGCAGCACACAGAATTACAGGTAAGCACCTGAATGAGTGGGACAGGCCTCAAGCTGTAGCACCCTTTTAAACTCGGCAGATGTGGCCTTGGTTGACAAGAATCAGCATTTGGACCTTGAGACTCTTCCTCCTTCCTGGACGTAAGCTCCTTCCGTGGTCCTCTGGATACCAATATTCGTACTTGCTGCCGATGCAAGCTGCTGATGGATAACCAGGCCAGTCACCTCTTTTCAGAGATCACTTAAGAGTAGCATAGTAAAAAAAGCACTGCAACCCAAAACATTATTATTGTTTTGAGAGCACAAACAAGACACGACCTTTCATTTCACACAAGACCTTTACCATTTCTTACAAATGCTTTGTTTTTCTTCATTCCCTTTTCACAGAGACCTCGTCCAGCCTCTACACTCAAAATCACCATTCTAGAAAAGGAAAAAGACTAAAGTCACACAATCTGATAGATGTAGTACAGAAAACGTTTACGTTCACCACCTTCCCGGAGACAACAAAACCAAGCTCTCCCCATCCCACACGCCGAGGGGCGGCCCCAGGACTTCAGCCTGTCCCCGTCCCAGAGCCCCCCGAGGGGCGGCCGTGACCGCCGCCGTCCCGCCGGGGGAACCCTCACGAAGCCGGGTGCAGATCGGAGCTGGCGACAGAAGCACTACAGCTTGAGTTAGGGCGGAAAAACTAAGGTGATTCCTCTGTGAATCCCCCCCCACACCCGAAAACGCTGGCTGGGGGAGAAGAAAACGCCGCCGCCTGCCGCCTCAGGGCGTGC
>VYXH01001292.1:392718-425557 GCA_013397275.1 Burhinus bistriatus
CGCGATCGGCGCCGGCGACGTCGGCAGGGGGGGAGGGGGTCGCCGGCAAGCGGTGTAGGCTCGCCTGAGAGACAAAAGCCCGGCTGCTGTCGGGAAGGTTCTTTTGTTGCCGTTTCTCAACCGGAGTTTGTGCGCTTCCCGCCGCCCCCCGCCCGGTCACAGCGCTGGTTACGGCCGGGGCGAGGACCGCGAACGAGGCGGCGGCTTCCACCCGGCCCGGTGAACGAGCGGCCACTCGGCTCCCTGCCCCGTCCTCCACCAGTTGATCAAAGTTCGGCTGGGCCCAGGCGACAAGCTATCGGCCTGCCGCGCCCCGACCCGGGGCTCTGCTCCCTCCCTCCCCGGCCCGGAGCAGCTCCTCCGTCCCCGCTCCCTCCCGCGGCACGAACGCCTGTGTGTAGCGAAGTAGGAGGGAGCGGGCGCCTCCCTCTGCCTGCCCTCTCCTCCCCACGGCTGGGGCTCTGGATAGGAGGAGCCGGAGGAAGAGGAAGATGACGAGCGGGTGCAATTAGCCTAACAAGGGACGGGTGGCGGAGGAGGCGGCAGCGGTCCCGCGCCGAGGACTGACACATCTGCTCGCTCTCTCTCTCTTCTCCAGCCATGAAGGCAGAAGCCGGGGAGCGCAGCTGAAGCCCAGGGCCGTCCCGCCGCTCTACCCTATGGCAGCTGCGTGAAGGGGCCGAGCCCCCCTCCCCCGGCGGCGGGGCTGGCCTCGTCGCGTCGGTTGTGCGCGAGTGGCTCCGGCGCTGGTTCCCCCCTCCGCTCCCCTCCTTTCCCCGATGTGGGCTCCAGAGGATTTGCTTCTCCTTTGTAACCGGGAATGAAATAATGGCGACCCGGTGGGCAGCGGGGCCACCCGGCGGAGATGGAGACAACGAGCCTCCCCCGGGCGGCGGCAACGGCGCCGGCGGCCAGGTAGGAGCGGCGGGGGCGNCTATGCCGCGTCACGCTCAAACTCTGGTGCTTTTTAGTAGAAACACGGGCCTGGCTTCTGCCTCCTTGTAGCCAGTACTTGGCACCCTCCTGCCTGTACGTAGCGGCTTATATTAAACGTATTTCTATCTGTAACATTTGTTGATGGAATGGTCCTCTGTGTGCTCGTTTAAAAACTTCATAGCATGCCCTATGGTGGCACCATTGCATGTTTGGACTCGCAGCACAGAGTTCTTAAAGCAGAACTGTGTCTGATGCTTCCTTCTGTGCTCACTATTAATAGTAATAAATGTCTGCGAAACAACTATAACTGCAGATCCAACAAAATATGTATAACAGCTTCAGTGGAGTTGTTCTAAGATCTCTCTTAAACTTTATTTCCAAAGACACAGTTGTTTTTGTATTTCTCAAAGTTAGGGCCTGTTGCGCCAAAGACACAAAACTGACTTAAACCTATGTAGGGCTGTGAAATGGATGGATTTACATAGATGTTCCCCTTTTGTTTGCTGAAACTGAAATACAGTAGAGTGATTTTAAGCCTACAGAAGTACCTACAGAAAGTGCGGGTGGGGTTTTTTTTTTTGTTTGAATTTTTTGTTTGTTTGTTTTTTAAGACACCGGAGTTCTGGTTTACTGCTATCCTCAATTCACCCTTTTGCCTTGGTTTCAAAGTTGCACCTGTGGTATTGTAAGATTTTCTTTCCTGGCATCACCTCAATTAAGAGATTCACACAGTCCCTTAGGTGAGGACAAAATGTGAGCCTTAAGTAAGAAGACAGATACTGTTAAGATTTAAGGCTTGGTGATAAATTATGATTCTTAATTTATAGGTAGATTTAATCATGCATTATTCTTGCTGATGTCCTTAAAAAGGTAACTGAAAACAAGGCCGTTTTTGGAGAATGTGTCCCTTAATACTGTTCAGATAGTGTGGGAGGAGGGGGAAGACCGCACGTCTCAGTGTAAAAATGAAAATCTGCTTTTTAATTCTATCGTATTGAGACTGTTGGTCTCTTGGCACTGGCACTTGTCATAATCCACCTATCCCTACTGTGGTAAGCCCTAACAAGGCCTGTGGCACTTTTGGAACTCATCGTGTTAAAGCTGTCTAATTGGGGACTACTAATAGGTATGGAATTGCAAAATGGACTGTTCTGCCTGTTGTTTTGCCTGTTACTTAATATGTTACAGTTAGAATGTAACTGCTAGAAAACATGCACTTACACTGATGATTGCCTTAATCACAGGCCTGACATAATCTTTGAACGTAGATAGCCCTCATGAATGCCTAATCAAGGGTGCAATGCTTTCTCAGTTACTTTTGTATACGTATTGCTGCATGGCTTAAAGTTCAACTTACTTTCTTAGGACTTTTTTTATAGATTGGTGTAAAATGCCAAGAGAAAGTGAGGATTTGTGGCTTGGGATCTGCTGTCTCAGTTCAGTTGATGGCACAGTTACTGTGTGTACAGTGCTTTATATGCTATATGTGAACAACTCTCTTCAACTGAAGTCTTACTTGTATTGAACAGCAAGATCCGCTTTTCTGTTGAAAAAAAATCAGAAAATACCTTTAACGAAACGCAATTACTATAAGGGAATTTTAAGTTTGCAAAAAGAGTTGCTGCAGTTGCAGGGTTTTATGGTGAGCTAATACTGACAAGCAAGGTATTAGCAATTTGGGGAAATGATTTATGTTTTTGGGACACTGTATCCCATATGGTGTTTGCATTATAATGCAGTATTAACTCATCTACGTTTAATGTTTAGCTGTAGACCTATATGCACAGCAGGTTGTCATGAGGAAGACTCCAAGCAGAGCCCATGTTCATCACGGGCAAGGGAGTTGCAACAGAAATTAGGATTTTCAGCCGGTTAAAGATTTTGGAAATGTACAACTATGATCATCAAGGCTTGAAGAACTGAAAAACTTGTCCTCTGGCTTCAAGATCAGTGGTCAAAGACAGGGAACGTCTGACTGAGAAGCTAGTGCTTCTGTGTATCTTTGCATACAGAGGTGGGAGAATTGAGGACATGCAATTTGACTCCTTTAGGTAATGCATGTATTAGTTGATAATTGGTTTTTGTTTTGGATGCCTGTCTGCTCTGATATTATGTTCCATTTGGTCACGCCTTGCCATGATTTCTATTCGCTCCCCCCCAACGACACTGTACCTAGTGGTCTTTCTCACTTCAGAGCCCCTTCACTAAACGATTGTTGAGAACAAAGCTTGCACATTCAGGCTTGCAGGCTCCTGTCTGAACACACAGTGCCTGTTCAAAGGGACAGGTCATATGTTCTGTGCTCTTGGGGGAGCTGGCAGAGAGGGCCAGGGACTCTCAGAGCTGTTTGCCATTCTGTTTGAAATCTGACACACGTTTGCAAATGGGTGCAAGAATTGCTGAGCCTTATGTTCATAAGGACAGATAAGTGAGAGCGTGTTCTTTCTGGCTTTTAGATTAATAGGCATACGCTTTGTCTGTTTTGTCAGGTTGTACCAGTGTTTTGCTGTAGTGATTGAACCCTGCTGAGGTACAGGCAGTACTACTTCAGTCACAACATCCTATCTACAGGCCTGTCCAGATTTTGAGGCTGGAACTGGCTTCTTCATTACTGTAAATTTAATCTCCCTCCCTCTGCCTAGAAAAGCACAACAAAAACTGCTTTTTTTGGCTTTTCTATTCCCACTATTTTGCATTTACTTTAAAAGAATGCTAAATCTGTTTGTGGTATAACTTACTGTTAATCTGTATTAAAATTACATTTGAAATGTTAAATGTAGGATGAAAAAATAGAGCCACGCGTACTGTAGTTAATAAAAGCCAAATTTTTATTGTAAACAATACTGTTCCCTCACTTCATGAATACTAAAAATACTTTATCAAATAATTTTATTAAGTGTTTGATATTTTTCTGTTGGAACTCATTAGAGTTACATTTAGATATTTATCGCAACTTTCTAATACTTCACCGCAAATTTGCATTAAGAGTGTGGGGTTTCGGGGTATTTTTTATTTTTTCTTAACAGCTGAGTTGTTAGGAATAGTTGACTGTCTTTAGAGATTCCTGAGAGTTTCTGCATTTGGCAATAATTAGGAAATATGTTTCCAAAGACTTCTGTAAAAGAAAAGTCAGAGATTATTTAGTATTTGCTCTGTAACCACAAATATTCAATTTCAGAAAGGGGGAGAAAACCCCACAATATTCTCACTCCTACACCTTATCAGAGAACACAACTGCGTAAACTGAAGAAAAGCCAGTGCTGGAAGGGTCAGGAACCAGAGAAGGGCAATGGTGATGCTAAAAATAGAAATGATTGGCGTTCTCACTAACAATAATTAATACACCATTTACTGTTTTAACAACCCAGTTGGGATGACATTGGCAAAATTCTAGTGGTGACTGCCAGGTATTATGTCTCTCTACTATAGGGGTGCAAGCACTGAATGGCTGTATATTGATCCTGCATTTCAATCTTTTTGTAATTATGCCTGTAAACTGTTCTGGAACTCTGTATTGTTGGATATCGGTGCTTTTTCTATGCCTGATGCTTAGAGGCTCTAAGGTCTAACCATAATGTTAAAAATCAGAATTAAAGAACTGCACTTGTAAGATTTTTATATGTCAAGTAATACACGGTACCAAAACCAGTCGTTAGAAGTGTGTATTACTTATGGTGATAGAGAATTCTATACAAATTCAATATAAATACCAGCATTACCAGGAGCTGTGGTTGCAGCTATTCAAAAAGCTTTTGGGTCAAATCCTGTTTAATCATGCAAGCATAACACTTACTTCTGCTCTTATTTATGTTGGAGTAAGCCTAAGATAACTTGACAGAACACGGACCTCTTCTGTGAAGAAGTGTTACGTATTTGATAAGCAACAATATAAAGTGGCGAATAGTTCCTTCAAGAAAAGGAAGGTATCTGCCTTCAAATGTAGCTGCATCTGATGGTTTTTAAAGTGACTTTTTGCTTTCCAAAAATACACCTTTCTTGACTGTACCACTTTGATAATTGTCTGAAAAAAACCCAGTTTTTGCAAGACAAACCTGATGTACTGAAGAATATCTTGAACTGTATCAGTACAAAATAATTGCATTTATTGCATGCAGTATATGCATTATAAGAGTGAAGTTTTTTCTTTAGCACGTTTAACAAACGTCAAAACACTGAATTGACTTTTTTCCTTGTATAAGCTATTTTTAGTGATTAACATATCTGCTACTTCAGCCATATTATTTGTCTGTTGTATTTATGTGCTTACACAAAAAAAAAAAAGGAGAGAACAGTTGGGGAAGAGAAGGTATTTCATCGTACGCACTCTATGCATTTGTGATCTTGTCTCTCTTGAATGTATGAAAATGTCTTCCTTGTAGGCAGATGACCAAATTGTAGCTCAGCACAACAGTATGGGCGCTGAAAAGAATACAAGCTGATCTTTTTTTTTTTTTTTTTTTAATTTTTGTGAATACACACGTATGTTGCTGTATAGATGATGATTAGAAAATAAACATGTGCAACCTATGAGCCTTAATGAAAGAAAAACTTTCTGTATCTCTTCCTAAGTAAGTCTGTGTAGCAGCGTTAGGCTAACCTGTTAGGAATATATACTGATGCTTTGTAGCTGGTGTTTTTTTTGACTCTGACAACAATTGGAAGAAAAGTTAAGGTTTTCTAGCATTTGGAGGTTGTGCTTTATTCTTCCTTGCAGTAGTTTGTATATTACATTGCATAAGATAGGAAGCAGATATAAAAAAAAATAGGAAATGATGTTAAATGAAAACAGATTTATTTCCTGTTGTTAACAGGGGTCATTGTTTTTAAAAAGCATGAGTTAGCCCTAGTATAAATGGTGAGGCTTCTGAATTGGTGTTGAAACAGTCTGAATTGACGACACTCAAGAAGTCAGTCTGATGAACTGTTAGGTATAACTCCATGGTTGTAGAAGGTGTTAGAGCCTATGATGCTGTCAAATCCTTGAATTTATGGCCTTGCTACAGGAAGTGTTTGTTTGCCTACCATAATAGATTATATATGTGTATATATACTAAATAATATATTGTGCCAGGCATAGTAGATAAACAGTGGATGAGAGTTATGCTGTCTGTTGAGATTGGTGGATGAAGGGGGATAATCACGTCACACTTTGCCTGTTTATTATACAGAGTGTAGATTAATCTAAGTACTGTGCATTTCTCCTGTCCAAATCCTTCTTATGTCTTGTCATGTTTAATATTTTTGCAAAGACACTTCTGTGGTATCTTTTCCCGATCATCTAGCCTGTAGGTACATACAGTAGAAGTGTGGCTGATGGGTGGGAACAGTGACATCAAACGGGCTTTGACTGTGTTCGTATCAGAGGCTCCACGCTACTTGTAAACCTGAAAGTGCCTAATCTTAGAGTTGTAAGGTGGGATAAGCTGCTTTATGTATACATTGCTTAAATATGTAAAGATTATTTAATGGGGAGGCTTCCTCGGTTGTGTTTTTCTTTTTTAATCTTTTTTAAACCAGGGTGAAATGCATTTTTCCTTTACTCCAGTTACATGGGAACTCTAGCCTACTCCCTGAATTATTGTTTACTGTCTTGTTAGTAATAGTGAAACAATTTTCTGTATTTACTGTTTTATCAATGCTGTTAGATATGAAAAGTACTCTTCTGGGGAGATGATACTAGAGTTTAGAGACTGGATCACTCTAATAGGAAAGTAGAAACTAGGCACAGCTATATGCTTTGTTCTCAGAATCTCTTTATTTGTATTGAGGGACTAGAACTGCTGCATCTTTCTCAATTGGTGTACCCTGTTACCGCTTGTATGTCATCAGTGAATTGTGTTCTGCAGGAAATGTTGCTGCTTTGTATTTTCTGTTCTTGATTTTTGCATTGGAACTTGTAGTTCAGAAAGTATTTGAGTGAAGCATTGGGAGCTGTTGCTGCAGCTCTCTGAACAGCATGATGTTCGATAGAGCCTGATACAAATCATGTTAGTAAATATTTGGTACTGGGCGTGAGAGGTTCTGTGTAGGCATTTGGGGAAAAATACAAACAGCTGTTTCAATTTTGACTCTGGCTTGCAAGCATGGTCGTACACCTTTGGGAGTGTAGGTAGTAGGCTTATTTTTGTTCTAAGTTTCTTTATTTCCGTTTGCCAGCAGCTGCTGCTTTGCTGAGAGTAAATGAGGTGTCTCCTTAGAGGACATGGCTAATTACAGATTGGCTGTTGGTGAGGGGTACGCTTTGAGATAGACATTTTCTTTTATGTATGTGTCATTTGCATAATGTGTTAGGACACACAGTATGGACTGCATTAAGCACTGGCAAATACACTGTAGGGAATAATCTTGCACTGGCATCACTGAGCTGGCTGGATGACATAATCTTCCTTATTTTAAATTTTGATGTTCGTGGTTTTTTTTGCTTGGAGGGCCAGGGAGGAGGAACCAAAGAGAAAGCTATGAATTGTGTTGAGGAGAGAGATTTTAAACACTTCTGAGTAACAGTTGCAGTTGGTACAAATCAGTTGAAAACAGAAACCTGAGCCTGGTTCTGAAGTGATCTTTTTTTTTTTTTTTTTTAAACTAATAGAAATGGTAGTGTGTCCTCCTACTTATATCTATGTATACTTATTTGTATAGTTTAACTGAGTACCATTTCTTACTGAAGCTTAATTACAAATCACCCACCCTTTAAAGACTGTATTTTATTCTCTTCAATTTTAATTTTTTATCTAAGTATGTGGGGCTTTTTATGTTACAAAGTTGATGAGACATAAACGAATGAACACTCCTGTGCTAAAAAAAAATAATTAAAGCTTCTTAAACTGCCTTAATGTTAGTGTTGAATACATAGATGTTCTCTACTCCAAGTATCTATGTACTTTTTTCTTTATTCTAAGCGTGAGGGCAGAAAAGGCTAAAGTAAAAATATTTTCTTGTGATGCGATTTAACACTTTGAGGTGAAGAGGTGTTTTGGGTGATGCGATTTAACACTTTGAGGTGAAGAGGTGTTTTGGGTACTACCTGTTCTGACCATGGGATGAGCTAGAAGAGAACCTTTAAATTCTCAGAAATCCCTTCCAGATCATTTGGCTTGTGACAGACGCAGTCTACTCAGTGATATGTTCATGGCATTGAGGCAAACTTACCAATTTTGAGAACTAAAACTGAGCTCAATCTAAAACTTAAGTTGCTTTTTTGTATTGGAAGACTTCGCATCAAGAGACATTATTCAAAAACTAGTTTATGGAGCTAAAGTCATGTGCATTTCAAAACCATAGGAGAGTTCCAGTTATTTTTGAGGAAAACACAACATTTTAACTTGTCCAAGGACTGCCCTGTTGTAGTGGAACGTGGAAGTGGTTGATTTCCTAAGAAACTTGACTAATATTTAAATACAATTCTTTAATTAAACTTCAAGTCTATTATAGTTTAGATGTGTTTAAACTCCTATGTCCTCAGTTTTATAGCGTTTAAAAGGGCTAGAGTTTACTTGGTGCTTGCAGGGGTATGCAAAACTGTCAAAATTTCATTGTGATGCAAGAATCGGAACCAAAATGTTTTGTTGTTGTTTTGAGCAGCAAAGGAGGCAGCAGATCTAGTATGTGCACCTTAAGCAGGTGGCTCTTACTACCTGTGGGTTCTGACCTGTTTTTGTAAGATAAAGATCTGGTTAGGATTATCTCTGGAAGGAATGCTGCAGTTTTCGTGTAACAAGCCGTCCCATTGCAGTTCATGCTCTGTTATTGTGGCTGTGCTTTTCTTCTCAGCTCTCCAATTTTGATGCAAGTTTAATAGGGAGCCGATGACTCTGGTGAAAAGTATTCCCATGTGTAGCCACAAACATTTATTCATCAGTGGTTGTAAAATCTTACTTGTTCCTTCTTGCATGCATTTTAAAATTTTATTATCCTCAATCACCATGGTAAAAGGTGAGTAAGTAAACTTTGCCCGGAGTAATCAATTTTCATGGCAATTTTACAGGCCTTCTGCTCCATTCTGTGTACGTACGCTGTTTTCGTATGGGTCTGTCTGAATATAGTTGCACATTTTCTTTTCACTGTGGTTATTTTTTAAAAATTTGTTGGAGAATTTGTTTTGGAGCTGCCTGTGAGGTGGAATTTGAACATGATCTCCTTTCTTTTGTCAAGGAAGGAAGACTGAATGTCTTTTGTACTGCTCTTGGGGTATTAAAGTGTCCCATCTTGCCAAATTAGGATTAATATGAAAGTTCGAAGAGTGAAACAGGTTTACATGAATGGTCTTCAATGTTTCTCGCAATCTGTGCATCTGAATCAGATGCTGGAGTAATTCAGTAGCCATAAATAGTTTGGCAAGCTGGTGTTCTGATCCTGATGTCATGGAGGTAATCTTACAAGCTTGTTAATTGCATCTCTTTTGTTACAATTTTAATTTTTTTAAAAATGAGAAGTAGTATTACTGCTTTTTTTAAAAATACTGCATACCTGACCAAAATGGTTCTTGTAGCAGAGTCTGTGGAACAAAGGGTTTTTCTGTATGCAAGTGTTACGAAACATGACATTGTATAATGGATGCAGGCCAATACTGGTAGCATTTCATAGCCCGTGCCCTTTAGGTGTTGTTTTTCTTGACGACTATATAGGTGGTTTTGAGTAATTTTCTCTCTGTTTGCACTGAGAATATGGTTCAGCTGTACATCTAGATAGGTCTGATAGCTTTCTGCTGTTTTCATGAGATGGTAATGGAGAGGTGAAGTGCTTATTTTTCTGTCTTCCTTTGTACAGAATTTTTGCTTGCTGAGGCTGTTATTCAGGTGTGAAGATGAATTGTCTGTGAAGAAATACAGAAGGACCTTTTGATGTTCAGCACTAGTTGATAAATAAAATGAAAACTCAGTGTGCGTAAATGTCAAGTAATATGTCATGTGTAAAATACTGAGGTAATGATTAACTAGGAGCTCATGGGAGAGGTGTTAGAGTTGTGATAGGTAACTCTAAGGACTAAACAGCAGCTTAATGCTCTGTGTTGGTCAAAAAGCAAATTGTCATCCATTTCCTAATAATTTTGAAGAGTTAATGCTCTCTGTTATGCCTCAATGTATAAATCCATAGTGCACTTGGAGCTAGTGTGTCTAGGTCTAGTTCTGTCCCTTCCCCCTTCGTTTTTCCTCATCTCGGAAACAATACAGTAGAGCCAGAAAAGTCTCAGAGAAAGGGTGGCTATGATAATTGAATATATGGAGTTGTTTCTATACCAAAAACAAATAAAGAAGCTAGGACTTGGCAGTTTGGGAAAGAGGAAACTGGAGATAGAGAGATGGTTTTGAGATGTGGTTGCTTTCTCTATCTCTCTTGAATTTCTATGGATCAGCTTTTTACTATCTACTCCAAGAACTTGGGGGTGTCAGATCTGAGCATGGTGAAGTGAGAATAAGCAAAAGGAGATGGCCCTTTGCATAAAAGTTAATTAAGCTTGTTACTTTGCACCGTAATATTTTGGAAGCTAAAAGTGTGTGTAAGCTGAAGGATAACCTGGATAGGTTTTTATAAGAGCAATACTTACAGAGTTACTAAATACCATTGTAGCAAAATGAATTATGGATTTAGGAATAACTGAAGCTGGGAGGATATTCTGGTAATGCTTGCTCTTGTGTTCTTTCCTGATTATCTACATTTGGTCACTGTTGGAGATGGGCTTAGGTGGACCTTTGATCTGAACTACAGGTGTTGTTATATGTTACGATGCTGATTCCATGATAGCTCATCAGGATTCCTCCTGCTTTCGACCCTGCTTTGGGACACCACTTTCAGGAGGTTCTGTACTAAGCCTGCTGAAACAAGGCAGCTGTTCGTGATCAGCAACAGGAAGTGCAGTTCTTAAAATATTCAAGACTTGGACCTATTTTTGCTTCTTGAAGGCTCAGGTTAGATATCAAACTTAGTCTTTGTTTTTACTTGCTTTTGTAAAAGTTGTTCTTAATTCTTACTGCATCATATGGGTCTAATGTTCTCCAGTTTTGATAAGCTAAAATGAAATGCACAATTACCTGCTTTTGTACATGTTTGCAATCAGGCAAGTACTTTTTTTTGCCTGTTGAAATGTTTTCTGCATTACCTCTTTTAGTGGACTTCATTACATTGCAAGACTTAATTCTTGATTCCAGTTCTTGCAAATATGCAGCAGCAAAACCAGTAAATCCCTAAGAGCCAGTGGAAAACTCATTTCTCTTGTGGTGAATAATGCTACTGGGTCTTTTGTTTGCTTGTAAAATAGTTACTCCTCTTCCACTCCAGTTCTGTGATATCAGCTTAAGGAAAGGAAATGACATTTTTGAGGGACTACGCAGCAAGCTACATAGCTTCAAAGGCTGCTGCATGGGACTGAGGGGTATACACGTAGGGAAAGTACTGAAGGGAGGAGCTCTACCTGGCAAAAAGGCACTTCTCCCCTTCATCAAGCCTGAAAATCGGTTATCAAGAACGTGTGTGTGTGTGTGTGTAAGAATACTTTTAACTAAAGAACTGTGAAATGAAGTGGCCACAAAATAGTTTTGCTGAGTTGGGGTTTTTGTCTTTTGTGGGTGGGTGAACCAACAACCTCCACCCCCCAAAACTATTTTTAAAGCTAGATCTAAAATATTAAAAGGCATCTGTGGCTAAGATGGTTTCTGCTCTTGTAATCAGTGATTCATGACTCTGAGAAACTAAATTCTTTAAGGTGAGCAAGTAGAGACAGTGGTAATATTAGACAGTTGCTCAGCCAGGCGTGTTCAGGGTAAACAGTTCTCACTAGTAAGTTTGTATGTAGAGAATCATTTTTTCCTCATTTCATTTAAACTGGGGAGTTGTATAAACTATGGAAAAAACCTTGTGTTCAGTTTAAGACTTACTTCTCAGAATTCAGTGATGCCTGTTTTTCACACTATCTGGTGTGAGGTTATTTGGGAAAAAACATTCTCTCCCCCCTCCCCCAGCTCCCTCAGCATGTTAACCTTTATCCATTTCATGGCGAGTTGTCAGTGGCTTAAATTGTGAATGATGCAACATCAGTCAGTGATGTAATGGTTGTCTGTAGGCTTCCTTGCAGCTCACAATGGGAACCTGAAGTTTGGAAACAGAGTTTTATGTGTGTATCGTGTTCTGTGTCTTTTCTGAGGGAGGTGAAGCACAAACACTGCAATCGTCTCTGTCTCATTTTGGATAGAGCCAGAAGGGTGAATCATAATGTTTTAATGCGGGGTTTTTTTGTTCGTGGTTTTGCGTTTTTGGCTGGGTTTTTTTTTTTTGGTGGTGTTGTGTGGGGTGTTTTTTGTTTGTGTGTGTTTGGTGTGTGGGTTGTGTGTTTGTTTTATTTTTTTAATTTTTTTTAAATTCAAGCCATTAATGCCACCGGATGAGTTGAGGGGAAGGAATTATATGTGAGATTAAGAACAGGATTTGTGGGAGTGATTTGACCTTAAGTTCAGTTAATACTGTGGTCGCTTCCCCCACTTAGATAATCTGGCCTGGCAGATTTCTCATTGCTGCTTAGGACCCAAGATTACAAGAGTCTTCCAAGGAATGAAAGCTCATGGTGTCTTCCCTACTTTTCTAGGTGAGAAAGCAGGGATTACAAGAATTACATCCTCAACTGACTACTGCTAGCCTTTTCAACCCATGAGGAGCCGTGGTGGTTCTTCCTCTGTATTCTTTATCCTGTAGTGCAGTTGTTTTTTGAGGAACTTTGTTTCTTCCTTCCAGAGACTCTTCTCCTTTGGGAAAGGAGTAGGACTCATTGCATTTTAGAATGACTCACTGCAGAAGGATCTTCCAATTAATTCTTACCCCATAATAAAGCCTTTCTGGTTAATTACAGTTTCTTTCACAAGCCTGTTTTTCACTGTTACCTTATTTTGCATATTGCTATTACAAAATGGTAGTAGAGGCTTTACTGTTCTGTTACTTTTTTTTTGTACTTTGAGTTCCATCCTGTTCCAAGAAGTTCCATCATATTTATTGCTTAAAATGATTGCAGTCCAGGCTACTTTTTTTTTTTATTACTCTTAAGTGCAGGTTTAGGATAGATGACCAGAAATTATAAAGAAATCTGTGTAGGAAGACATCTTGTGATGGCTTATGTTAATAAAAGGTTTTTTTATAATTGCAAAAAAAGATATTCACAGTCTCATTTAAAATACTGAATTGGGGGAAAAATGACATTGTTCCTACTTCATAAAATAACCTGCATGTCTTTTCAGCTGAAGATTCTCATGGACTTCAGCAGGCTTTCTGTCAGCAGTTCTAATAAAAAAGCATTTGAAAAAAAGGTTGAACTCTTGAAAAACCCAGTAGTGCATATTCTATTACTGTTCTTTATTTAAAGCTGATTGCTTTTTGTATTATGTGCTAGAATACAAGAAACTAACCTGAGTCGTATACTTTCTGCAAACCTTTTTGGAGGAATCGATGCCAGGTTTGAGCCACAGGTACCCCAAGCAACTAACATTTTCTTCAAGTATTAAAGTAAAAAGCCTACAAACACAAATTCCACTTATTTTTATAATGTAAAACTATATATAATATCTAAACCTGACGTGCTGTATATATGAAGTCACAACATGAAAATATGAAGAATGTTGTAAAAATAATGGTATTTTGAAATTATTAAACACAGTGGAAGTAGGTACATTTGTTTCTGCAACAAAAAGTTGATCCTTTTCTGTAACTCCTCTATTCTTAACCAAATTTAAAATCATAGAATCAGGTTGGAAGAGACCTTAAAGATCATTGAGTCCAACCATCAACGTAACACTGTCAAAACCACCACTAAACCATGTCCATCAGCACCACATCTACACTTCTTTTAAATACCTCCAGGGATGATGATGCCACAACTTCCCTGGGCAGCCTATTCCAATGTTTGATAACCCTTTCGGTGAAGAAATTTTTCCTGATATCCAATCTAAACCTCCCCTGGCACAACTTGAGGCCATTTCCTCTCATCCTATTGCTTGTTGTTTGGGAGAAGAGACTGACCTCCACCTTTCTACAGCGTCCTCTCAGGTAGTTGTAGAGAACGATAACGTCTCCCCTGAGCCTCATTTTCTCCAGGCTAAACAACCCCAGTTCCCTCAGCCACTCTTCATAAGACTTGTTCTCTAGACCCTTCACCAGCTTCGTTGCCCTTCTTTGGGCACGCTCCAGTACCTCAATGTCTTTCTTGTAGTGAGGGGCCCAAAACTGGACACAGTATTCGAGGTGGGGCCTTACCAGTGCTAAGTACAGGGTGATGATCACCTCCCTAGTCCCGCTTGCCACACTATTCCTGATACAACAAGTCAGGATGCTGTTGGCCTTCTTGGCCACCTGGGCACACTGCCAGATCGTATTCAGCCAACTGTTGACCAACACCCACAGGTCTGCTTCCACCAGACAGCTTTCCAGCCACTTTGCCCCAAGCCTGTAGCTTCCCTCTTTAAAGGAAATCTGGGAAGAATAAGGACTGCTTTTTTGAATGTCTACAACTTGAAAGAGTTGTAGATACTTCTGCAAAACCAGGCAAATAAGACTGCTTGCTGTAAAAATAGTACAATTTGTGGATTTATAAACTAAATCTAGTGTCTCCTTCCAGCATTAAGAAAGTCTGCCTGTTTTAAGAGAATTATCTTCTCTTGGTTTTTTTGCAACTTTATAAAACCAAGATTCTAATCTTGGCAAAGTAAAGCTTATAGAAGCCTTATGTGCAAAGGACATGGATACCATATGCACCTGGAAATAAGAGTGGATGGTTAATTTTACTGCCTAAGCACTGAGCTAGAAAAGTGGTAAGAACATACTAATGCTCTGTTAAGAAACACTGCTCTTAGGGGTTTTTTATTGCAATTGAATTTTATCTGTCCTTCTACTATGTGATCCTCTTGCAGCTGTTTGTAGTCAGCTGTGAATATTTGAAGCATTTTTTTCTGCCTCCTGTTGGGCTTTGGATAATGAGGTAGATTAATGTGAAAACACACCTTATTAAAGAACGTAGTTATAAATTTGGTAAGTAGATTTTTGTATAGCCTGGACTTGAAGTAAGAGGTAGTCAGGAGACTGCCTACAACGGCAAAATACAGGTATTGTCTGATATGTAATAACTAGCTGTGGCACAAAGCAAAAACTTTTCTGTAGTAGTCACAGGATTTGACGTGGAGCCTGGAAAACACTGCTATACCTGCTGCAGTTAGTCTTTGATATTAGATCTTATCTATGACTCAAGAGTTTCTGGCTCTCTGAGATCAGTATCAAGGTGAATTTGTTCTTCTGTTTCCTTCTCCCTTCCCTATACATGTGTGGTTATGTGGTGTAATTGTAGATCCTGTTGCTGAAGCCAGAAGTTTGAGAAAAGAATGTCAGCTGCATGAATAACATCGTTTCAGTAAAATTAGATGAGAATGACAAGAAGGAATGGATATACTTTTACCGCTTACCTTTTAAACACTTATGTGCATGTTAGCAGAGGGTACTGCCAGATTATATTGGACATGAACAGTTAGGGAATGTTAGGGATTCGAGCTAGAATGTAAGTGCTGTGCCAAAAACCAGTCTGAACCTGATTTGTCTGTAGCTGCTATTTGTGTAGCTGCTGCATATAATGCATTCTCACCATTGAAAATAAGGCATGAAGTTAAAAACAGTTTTCACAGAATCAGTGAATCATTGACGTTGGAAGGTGCTTTTGGAGATCATTTAGTTCAATCAGCTGGAGCAGGCTGCCTAGGGCTGTGTCCAGGCTGGTTTTGACTCCAAGGATGGAGACTCAGCAGCTTCTCTGGCCAACCTGTTCCAATGTTTGATCATGTTTATAGTAAAAGGGTGGGGTTTTTTAATGTCTAAATGGGATTTCCTCTATTTCAGTTTGTGTCTGTTGCCTCTTGTCACTGCGTTTTTGGCAGCACTGAGAAAGTCTGTCACCTTATTCCTCACCTCTGCCCCTGCTTCCCCCTTAAGTTTCTGCTCTGCCCCACCCCAAGCCTCTCCAGGCTAAAACAGTCACAGCTCTCTCAATCTTTCCTCGTGACACGTGCTCCAGTCCTTTAATCATTTTTTGTGGCCCCTCACTGGTCTTGCTTCAGTATGTCCATGTCTGTCCTATACTGGAGACTCAAAAACTGGACACATCACTCCAGATGGTATCTCGCCAGTGCTGAGTAGAAGATAAGGGGTCCCTTCCTCAACCTGCTGGCTGTACTATGCTTAATGGAGTCCAGTAGGCTGTCAGCTTTCCTTGCTGCAAGGCCACATTGGTGGATCACGTTCAACCTGTTGTCCATGTAGGAACCCTAGGGTCCTTTATGCAAAGCTACTTTCCAGATGGTTGGCCCAAAGCCTATTCTGGTGCTTGGGGTTATTCCTCCTCGGCGCAGGACTTGATATTTCCCTTTAAATTTCATGACGTTCCAGTTTGTCCATTTCTCCAGCCAGTCAACATCTGCCTGAATGGTAGCATGCCCATCTGGTATACCAACCATTCCTCCCAGTTTTGTATCATCTGCAAACTTGCTGAAGTGTACTCTGACTGATTGACCTCTGTGGCACACCACCAGTGGCTGGCCTCCAGCTGGACCTCTTGCTGTTGGTTATAATGCTTTCAGCCTGGTAGTTCAGCCAGTTGCCAGTTGAGTTCACTGTCCATTTATCTAGCCCATACTTCATCAGCTTGTTGATAAGGACATTATAGGAGGCAGCATCAAAAGTCCTCGTGATGTCAAGGTACACATCTGCTTTTCTCTCATCCACCAAACTAGTCAGCTGCTTACAAATGGCTGTCAGATTGATTAAGCATGTTTTCCCCTTCATAAATACACCTTCTTGTCCTTTGTGTGTTTGAAAGCCTTCCTTGTTGCCCTTCATGTCCCTTCCAACATTGAAATCCAGGTGGACTTTGGCTTTCCTGACCTCATCACTTGCACGCTCAGTGCTTCTTCCTCCTGGATCACCTGGGTCTTGCTTGTGATCTGTATACACTTCCTTTTTACATTTGAGTTCAGTCAGAAGTTTCTTGTTTATGCGTGCAGGCCTCCTGCCACCTTTGCTTGATTTTCTGCACACTTGTATGGACCATTCTTGAGCTTGGAGGAGGAGATCATGAAAATCACCCAGCTGCCCTGGACCCCTCTGCTCTCCAGGACAGTCTCCTGTGGGATTCTTCCAAGCTGATCCCTGAACAGTGCTGTTCTTCTCAAGTCCAGGACTGTGGTGCTGCTATTTGGCTTTGTTCCCTTTCCTCAGTATTCTGAACTCCACTGTTTGTGGTCACCGTAGCCAAGGTTACCCCTGAACTTCACACCCCCAACAATTCTACTTTGTAAGTATGAGGTCCAGCAAATTGCTGCTTCCTTTTTGGATCTTCAGTCACCTGTGTCAGGAACTAACTTACAATCCAGAAACTTACTGGATTGCCTATGTCCTGCTGTGATGTTAATAAAATTATTAAAAATAATAATATTTTTGGTACATACATTTTTTTTTTTGGTGACTACTTTCTGAACTGTTTTTATACAAGGTGAAATAGGAACTGCTTTCATAGACTGTTGGCCAGGAACTTGTACAGCGGAATTAAATGCAGAGAAGAGGTGGTTTCATTAGAGGATTAATCTGTTTCATCATACAACAAAATTTAAATGCCAGGATATAAAATTGGTAAGAAAACCAGTGAAGAGAATTGTCAATGGACTGTTAAATAAAACTGATGCAACAGCTTGCATTCCTACTAGTAAGTAGCTTTTAGTTATAGTTCTGTGTCCGTTGCATATTCAAAATCTGGTTGAAAATAATTTGGTAGATTTTGCCATGTTCGTGTCTTGCTGCAAGTTAGTGGTGTGCATGTCTCGTATCATTGTTTCACATACGATATTTTGTGCAAACACCTTGTGTTTTTAGATCTTGGAACGTCTGCCATTTGATTTGAAATGGCAGTGTGGTGATTTTTTTTTTTTAAAATAATTTCTCGCTTGAAAGACAATGTTAGAAAATACGTTGCCCTTTTGCAGATGTAGTAAAAAATAAAAACAAAAACCTCCAGAAGAGAGCCACTTCTCTAGTACCAAATATTTTTGCACAGTCCTATTACTGTTGCTTATGTAATGAAGAGCTTGGCATATGTATAGTAGAGTTTCGTGGCTGATAGGTCACAGTGTGCCTACTCACACTTGGGACAAGACTGGTACAAGACATTCCTAAGATACACTGTGAACTTAACATGACACTAAGGGAACGTTTTGTTAAGGATCAAGACCTGCTGTTGACTGAAAGAATGTGATGATGCAAGGCAGACTTTCTTCTGAAATACAAGCAACTCTGAATTTAATTCATGCGACTTGCTGTTTGTTATATAGTCAACTTGTAGTCTTCCACTAGTAAACTTCCTGCTTGTTTCTTGATTTCTGCTAGTGTGTTTGGTGGGGTTTTTTCCTGTATTCCACGTATTCAGCTATCTTGTTTCTTTTTGAATGTTGGAGTTTTCAATAACTTGTTTTGTACGATTTCTCGCTGAAATATTAGTACTACCCAGAGCACTGACAGAAGTCTGATACCTGATAAATCATGATTGATTTAGGACTTGCTTGTCAAAACGGTATGTTTTTCTTGAAACTGTAATTTCATTAGGTTTCATTGACACATTAATTTCAGGCTTTGAATGTAGCTCTCATAGACTGTTCAAAACTTTTTGATAGCACTTTGTATGGTGTGCTCCTTCACATACAGAAAATTTGTTGGCAAGTGAACAGCTTTTTAATTTGAAATATACTGGTTCAGGTGGATTTATGTGCTGTTTCCTGGATTTGTGCACCTGGATTTCTGGCTCAGGTTGCTTGATTCACTCTTCAATTACTACGAGTTTCTTTGAGATTTTAAGTGCTAGTGTATTTATTTCATACTGCTAGGAGCCTTTAAGGGTGGGATTTTTTTACCTTTTTCATTTTGTTTTGCATTGTAGCCCTGAACTTTTCAGTTAATAAATTAAAATAGTAAAAAATCTTTGACCCTTAACTCTATCCAGCTTTTGCAGAAAGGGAACCTGTTATTCAGAACATATTTTGTGTTTTGTATTCAGTACCGAGGAAGAGTTTTTAACGTGACAAATACATATTTGATCATGCATGTTCTTTTAAGTTTTGGGTGCCCTCTGTATGATGTCAATCACTTCCACTACTGTGCAGCTTAGAAATGAGGACCACTTGATGCCTTCTGTTGCCCTACTCGTCCTATCCTCTTCCTACTGAACCATAACTTCCCCCATTGTTGGGATTTCTTTCCATAATTTAGTGCGTGGCAAAGACTTTCTCTTTTAATGGGTAAAAGACTTGAGAAAGGCCATGGAATTACATGCCAGTTTTGCAGCTCTGGAGGGGATAGTTCAAACAGTTCAGTGAAGAAACAAATTAATATTTACTACTACTATGAGTAGTGCTGGTGGTGTAATTGATGTTGCTGTACCTGTGTAGCATAGTAATATAGTTGGTCATACTTACTGTTCACAACATCTGCACTGTGTCATCTTGAAAACATGCTGGTGTCATTCCCCCTCTGTTTGGCACTATTCAGGTTCCTCCCAGAAGACCACGCCCAGTTTTTGGCCCTCCCTACAGGACAGGACACACTGGAGAGAGGGAAGATATTTGGGGGCTGGAGTGCCTGGCTGGAGAGGACGCCAGCTTTGCTCAACCTGGAGCAGGGAAGGCTGAGGAGGCAGCTGGCTGGGGGTTTTCAGCCCCTTAAAAGTGAAGGGACAAGAGGGAACAGTTGCAAAAAGGGAAACTCCAGTGGAATACGAGGAGAAAAAATTCTCTTTGAGGGTGGGTAAATTGGAGGGAGGTCCTGGAACCTTCCTCCGTGGAGACTTTCAGGACTTCACTGGGCAAAGACCTCAACAGCCTTTTTATCAGTAGGCTCCAGTAACAGTGTGTTGTTCTTTCTCTAAATAACGGTATGCTTTGTTACATTGTAAAAACCTTATTGGCATGTGTTTTCTAATAAAAATAAGAGGTATTTCTTAATATAATTATGCCAGGAAAAGGACACCTGTCTGAGCCTGTAGAGTTCTTTTAAAAAATTGGGAAAATGGAGTTAAATTCACTGCAAAACACTGACTTCTCTGTCATGCTCACAGTTAGATTTTTATTTTTTTTTTTTTAATCCCCCTGAGGCCCATCTGTGTAGTACTTCATGAAGATTAAGTTTCTAGTATAATGTAAAGCTCAGCAGAATTGTGCTATTTTGGACTAGTAGGGGCAGCATCTATTTTAGAGATGAAGGTGTTTCAGGGATAAGAAAAAATTAACAGATGATTCATCTTGATCTTAAATCTGTCTTGAGAACTTCAGTGTGATGACTGAAGAGGAGATGGCTTTTCATCATCCAGCATGTTTTGACTAGGGTGATGATTAGGTCAAACTTACAGTTCTTCTTTATCACCTAACTTTAGAGGATGAAGTTTTGGTAAGGAAATTAAAAGAAAATAAGAATCAGCATTCTTAGGAGCTATCTTGTCTATGTGGCTCCTGTATTAACTACCTTTTTGCAGGATCAGTGCTCAAGTAAAGTGAAGGTGCAAGTCTGCTTTCTAGAGGTTTCTTTCTTTGCTTATCCTTATGTTGCGGAATTCCAGAAATTGTATTTTAAAATAAGTTCTTGGAAGCCCTTTGTGTGTTTCTCATCGTGCTTTAACTTTTTAGTGTAAATCATTCTCTTCTGCTGTCAAGATCTTGGGAATAAGGAGTAGGAAAGATCACGTGAGATCACTGTGCTTCTGAGAGTGATAAATGGTGATGGTGGAGTTACGATTTAGGCTGTAGTACCACAGATACCATGCTCATCCTTTATTTATTAGTGAGATTACTTTGATGAATGGTGTTATTGGTTTCAAAATAACATTAAAGCTACGTGCATATTTGTGTGCAGGATTGGAGATAGGCTTGTGAATAACTCTCAACTTGGTGGGATGAAACCCTGTTGGCCAGAGTTTTGGTATGGCTCTACTTACAGCCTCTCATATTAGTAAGCACTCCAAAATATTTTAAGCTAAAAAAAGTGAGATTTTGCACAATTTTCTCCTAGATAGAAAGTTGATAGGAAAGCAAGATTATTAGATTGAGTTAGAAGTTAAGGGAAGACACCTCCACTCCCTACTGACTAGAACAGAACAAGGCCTTGCTTCTAGAAGTAGTTTCAGATAATGCTTTTTATGTATTCATTTTTATGAATTGAACAAAGATCACTTCTTGCATCTCCTCTGAGGCCTAGCTGTGTTTCTGGTGTTCTTAGCAGTCCCTGACTGAAGTGGTCAAGCAGCAAGCAGTTAGGTTGGCCAAGACCATCACTTTTAGAAATAAGTCATACAGGTTTTTCATGTAGACTTGAGACATCATTTGGAAAGTGAAACTTATAATTGATTTTTTTTTTTTTATGCTGATGAATGCTAACATGCTAATATGAGCAAACTTCTGTTTTTTTAAGATGCTGCCTACTTTAATTTTTCCTACATTCAGGGAAGGTGTAGCATTCTACTTGTCCTACCTCTCAGAGGATGCGCTGACTTTTTTTTTTGTTAAGGGTTTTGGAAGGATGTATTGTGTCACCAGCATAGTGAGGTTTAAAAGTCTAATTCTAAGCGACACATAATATTAAGATCTACTTAGATATCATCCCTGCGGAGCTACATGTGTTGAGTCTGTGGTTTTTTGCAATCACTGTATTTCCCTTTGGTGGTAACCACTAAAAATTACCCTGGGTTCACAGTGCAATTGAAATTTTGAGGCCAGAGGGTGAAGACATTGACTTCCTCTGTAAATGTAATGGGCCAGTGCTTTTAGTTGAGGAAAACCAGGTCATTACCAGTGCTACAGTAGTATTTTGCATACTGTTTGTTTTTGTCATAAAAAGTTTCTTTTATCCTATTATTAAGAAATAAAAAGGTTTTAAATTCCAGTGTATGAAAAAATTAAGTATCATGTTAAGTCTCTTTCATGCCTTGAGTAATTGCCTGTTACATACCGGCAAATTCAGACACCTGGCTTCTGCGCTTTTGATCATTTAGACAGACATTACAGTAATGCTTGATTTTACATAGTGTTTTTCAGATTCTGTCTAAAAATATGTTCAGTTGTCTGAACTCTAGAAATGGGATTTTGGATGTACTCCTTTCTTCAGCATAATATATTGCTGCTTTTAGCATCTGCCTGGTCTGTACTTTGCTATTTGGAATTTCCTTACTAGATGCTTAGATCTGTCCATTGTTGAGATAGGAACCTGAGCTCCTCGTGTTGTAAATACCACTCCAGGAGCTACGGCCCGTAAAGTGAAGCACCACCACCTTTGCTGTGCCTATGTCTTGTGAATTTGCGCTTTCACTCTCTAGAAAGGCATGTTTTCTTCAGCTTTCATCTATATGGACGTATAGAAAATACAGAAAGTAGAATTTTACCTATTGGAAAACGAATGTTTGTCAGAAATAGTTTATTCTTCCACCTGTTCATATATAAATTTTCAAGGAGAATATGGCTGTAGGCCTTTACTGACAATCATTTTTAGTTACTGTGTTTGGTGGGCTTTTTTTTAAAGAATTCATGTGAGCTTTATATGATTGAAATGTATTAAAAGCACTAGCCTATGGTTCCGCAAGTTTCTTTTTTACTTCTGCTGAGAAGATCACAATCTCTGCATTTCTGTAGGACAATTTGAGAATGATAATGCTACAGGAGTATGGAAGAAGTATGAATGGAGTAGAGAATTGGTTTATTGTCCAAAAAACAAGCTATGGAATGTAGCTTGTGCAATAATAACTGCACGCTGAAGGAGTGGAAGGCAGTACGGTTGAAAATGCAGGGCCTGTGTTCTTCAGGCAAAAGATATGGTAGGAAGGAAGTGATGTAATGGAGTGAAGAAGTAAAAATTCTTGAATCTGATTTCCTTTGCATATGCTATCAGTCTGCCTGTCTATTAGTTCCTCTACAGTTGCTCTTGAGCTCATTGGCCGATTTCCGTCAAATTTCACAGCAGGAAAAAGATCTTGGAGATAATGAAGTGCCAGGAAGTTTGGAGCAACTCAATAGCTAGATGGAAGAGAAGCCCAGGTTAGTGCTTCACACTGAAGGTGAGCTGGGGGAGCTCTGGTGGCCCGTCAGCACATGCGTGACTGTTGTCTAGCCAAAAAACTTACTCTTTCCTTTATAGGGCAGGTGATGGGAGATAAGAAGATGAGAGGGAGATACAAGATGTATGAGACCAAAGTCAGTTCTTCTACTGATGTAGCAACTTGATATGTTTGTTTCCAAAATAAGCCTTAAACCTTCTTAGAATTCCTAAGCTTGCTGGAAAATATGTTAACTTCTTTTAAAGTGTATTTTCTTCCAAGTCAATTCACCTTTGGATGAATGAAGGCTTTAGTGAAAGGTGGAAACTTGCACAATGATGGGGAAGAGCTTTGATCAAGTGTGCATATTTTATATAACAAAAAATACTGGAAGCGATTGAAGTTAGTTTCAGAATATGTCAAATGACTGATCTGATAACACTGTTCATGCAAAACTGGGCTTGGTCTACATGGAAAAAATGATGGAGAAACTGAAGGAAAATTTGGATTTTTTAATTTCTTCCAATTGCCTAAATTGCCTGGAGACATTACTAGATAGAGTTATAAAGCTTAATCTTTGAGTTCATTTTTAAAAGTAAAGACTGGAGTCTGAATCTCTGAAAACACAGCATATGGAGGCAAGGTTATAAGGTCTAAACTAAAATTTTATTTGTAAACTTGACTACAGGGGGCAGGGGTGGTGGTTTTTTTTGTTGTGTGGGTTTTTTTTTTTTTGTGGCACCTTAGCTTCATCTGAAGGGGTTTATGATGATAAATTCCATCAAAATTTGTTAGACTAGCCTCTGGCACTGTGACACTTACTAAAATTTGGGCGCTGTCAGAAGAGAAAGCTAGACAGAAGTCACTAATCTGTATTAGTTAACAAGCTGTTTTTATTTAACTCTTCTTCATGTAAGAGTGACAAGTGCTGATACTTGTTTCTCTGCTGGGTTCTGTAGCTAGAGTATGATATGAGCTCTGCATTATGTTGACTGTAATCAATGCAACAAATTGTCTGACACGTTTGAAAATCTAACCCATAGTAGCTTTATTTGGTAGCCTATGCTAGCTACTATATTTACACTTTATCCCCCTACAGAAGAAAAGTAGAAGTGCAGATGTGAAGAATGTTGCTCATTAGTAATCAAGTGTCTTAGAATCTACGTCCCCTGTCCATACATCTACAGGAAAAAATGTGCTAATGGATGACTCTTGTTTCCTCCTCAGCAAGCTGTAGGTTGCCAGTCAGTCGTGTTCTCTTAAAGACCCTCTTTTTATATATTCCCTATTTATAGAGAATTATAATCTTAAAATGCCATGTTTTTAAAATTTGCTTGAAAGTAGGGGTGCTGCTGTAATATTTAACAAGAGTTAGGATTCAAACTGCAGTGCTAATAATGCTTCCAAGTGGCACTTTCGCTGTAGCATTTACATAACACTAAAAATGCGCGAGTTCTACTCAAGCCTTAAATTTATGAGACCATGGGTGGGAACAGGAGGAGAAGGGCATGTGGAAAGGCTCCTGTGAAGAGTACTTTGAGATCTCTTTTGGTGTGGAGGTAAAGTGGCCAAGGACAGCATTCAGCATGCCTGGGACTCGCCGGCTAGGGTGTAGCTGCCTTCAAGGAGTTTGCTGTAAGAGCTTGGAGCTCTGGCTGCTATTGGAAACCTCCAGTGAGGTATTAAGGAATGTTCCCACCAGCTGTATGTAATACTCACAGCTTTTCTTCTAGGGTTTTTAGGATGTGTACCATGACTCTGATCATTACCTGATTTTCAAGAGAGCTATTTGAAGCAAACATACATTTTTGTTCTGAAATCTAACACTGTGAAGAACTAGTGCTCAGTGTGAGGTTGTGCGCTTGTGTTTTGAGTCTTTGACTCAGGTGTTCTTCTTTGTTGAAATGAAAGCAGAATGGATGTGTAATGTCTCTTCTTTCTTGATGTAAAAATGATGTATCCTTAATCATCATAGCACTAAAATTCCAGTCTGCTGTTCTGCCTCTTTCATGATTTTTTTTCTCTATGTGGCTATATTTGAAGCAAAAAAAGGAAGTTAAAATGATAGGATACTGTAAAGATACAGGGAAAGATAAGACTGTAGCCAAATAATGTAAAAATACATTGTGAACTAAGATAACGATAATTAAAAATAGTGCTCTGATAGTGCAGATGGCAAATCTTAAATTACAAAGATTGGCCATCTGCAAGGGTAGGTTATTATTTCACATAACCTTGTTTTTGTTACTCCAGTACACTCATGGGAAAAAAAACCCTTGTATGTTTAGAATAGCAAAATAAAGATGTTCTATGAAAAATAAGATTAATAATACTATGTAGTAAATTTTCGAGCATGCCAAAAATGATTTTCAGGGTTTGAGGTTTTTTTCCCAGTTCAGTCAGTGATATTAGTTAAGTGAAAGAAATGTTAGGAAGTCTTAACTGTAGTTAAGATTAGACTTCAGCTTTCTGTTGGAGCTTACCTTTTTGACTGACAGCTCTGTATGGTCCCTTTGTTGCTCTACCAGTGGACTGACTTCCAGTTGAGGGAAGAGGAAGGCAGGGGAAGCAAAGGGGGTGATATTTTGCTAGCTGAAACACTCAAGTTGCTTCACAGTCTACTAATTTTATTTTAATGAAGATTTTATTTCCTCATTTAGCTGGCTTCAGGGGAAGCTCAGCTACTCTAATGGTGTACTAAGTGAGGCTTTCTTAACTTCAAAATCTGTCAAAGGACAGTCTGCTATGATCCCCTATGGAATGTCAAAGTTATATTTTGAAGTAGACCATTTGTGAAGTCTTGAGAAGCCACCTTGCTAACTCAAATACAAATATTTCATTGAAAATGTCTTAGTGTTGAATAGTTCTTGTATTCACCAACAATAATAACTTCTAATTTTGGTTCTCTTCTTACAGTCTTAGTTCAGATAAAGCAGGAAATACACCTTTGTTCTGATCAGGCTGGCAGAGCGTCTTCCTGTGCTGTGTGACATAGGTGTTGCTTTCTGGGATCCTCTTGCAAAAAGCTCAGGCAGTTCTCAGTACACAAATAGTTCTGTCTTCTGAGCGCTCCCTGGTCTTAATAATAGGATATTGGGCTGTAAATTAAGGTGCTTCAGTGTGGTCATGCTTGGTAATTAGCTTTATCCAAATCTTGTATTTAGAGATTGCTAGATTATTGAGAAGACTTAACTGTATTATAATAGATTTGCTGTGTAAATAAATGTCCCAGTACATTGAACGGATTTTCTCTATAATCACTAGAGCTAGCACTGTATTTTCCTATGTGTATCTGTGTACATTAATGTATATTCATATCTCAAAATGGAAGTTTTAGGATTCTGAAGCCCAGTCTTGAGCAGGCAAGTAACTTACTCAGTTCTAGCTTTGGGCTTGGATCAGAAAATAGCAGAGCTGATGACATGGCACTGCAGCGTAGTGAAGACTATGAAGACAACAGGAATTACCTATTAGAATTATCCCTGTGGTGGGGCTCCAGCAAGTTGTGGACCTGTGTTTGTTCAGATACGATCACTAGTACTGTTAAATAGAAAACTTTATTTGAAAGGAAATACGTGTGCTGTTGGTACCAAAGGCATTAAATTTGATGTGATTTAATTTAGATGCTTTTACTATCATTCCGGGGGAGGAGGGGAGAAAACCTCCTTGCTCTCTAACCTGATCATGGCTGCATCATTGCAACCTGGGCAGGCTTTGAGAGGTGGGCCTGTGCAAACCTCCTGAAGTTCAACCAGGCCAAGTGTGCAAGGGTCCTGCATGTGGGTTGGGGCAATCCCATGCACAAATACAGGCTGAGTGGANGGTTTCCCAGGGAAGCTGTGGATGCCCCATTGCTGCAAGTGTTCAAGGCCAGGTTGGATGGGGCTTTGAGCAACCCCGTCTAGTGGGAGGTGTCCTTGCCCATGGCAGGGGGTTGGAACTTAATTTCCCATTTTCCAACTCTAACCATTCTATGATTCTACTAATGTGATTTAAAACACAGTTAACAAATATACTTGGTTTTAGTTTTTCTTGGTTTTGCTTTTTCATCCTCTGTTGACATACAAAACTAAGGATAACGAGAGTAAGTGAACACTGAAACAAAACTCATACAGTTGTGTTGACACTGGGTTAGACAAACAGGAATTTCCAGAGGAAATTTCCAGAGGAACTTGCAGGTGGAAAGAAAGTCATCTGCTCTTGTAAGACTGAGCAGTAGGTAATAGTGATGATAGCTTGAGAAAAGTTCCATGTTCTTATAAGTTTGATCGCATTTAACACTGTAAATGTTACAGAAGTGCTTAATGGTATCACAGAAGTATACTTTGCATAAGAATACATATTGCTTGTATTTCTTATTCAGTCTACGCTAAATTTGGCTGGGCATTTCTTACATAGAACAGTGGTAGAAGCTTGCTTCCAGTTTCTGAAGATTGCCAGCTGCATTACCAAAGTTCAGTTTGGGGACTTGTATGCTGTTTTTTCTCAGGTATATTCATTTTTGTGGAATAACATACAAAATGATAACTTTCCTGTAGCTCAAGTTATTAAAAAGTCAGTTCTTATTTGGATACTTGATTGTTCTCTGAAACAAAAGAAGAAATCCACAACTGAATGGGTCGGATAAAGGGGAAGAGAAAATGCATCTTGTATCATGTACTAAACAGAAGTTGGTTAGAGTAAGGAAACACTAAACTAGTCCACTGAAAATGGCTGAGGCTAAAATCCAAAGGACACAGGCAGTATTTCAGCTGAACTGGTAGCTCAAGAGAAAAGTTGTTTTCTCTGTCATGACTCAAACTAACTCTTGAGAGACCAATATTGCTATCCCGTATCCTTCTTAGAAGCAAACAGGATGATGACAAAGTGATCTGAGTGTGGATGCAGGAGGATTTTTGAAGAGTTAAGGAGCCAAACTGATGAGTACCTCACTCTGTGTGAGTCCTTAAAGTGTTACTACAGCAGCTGTCTTTATATGATTTAGATATTATGAATTTGTTTGTGGGGGTGTGTGTGTATGTTCACAAAACAACAAAAATACATTGTTTGATTCATCTAATGAGCTTATATGTTGATTAAAAATATAAGTTGCATTCATGCAGAAGAAAAATGGCATTTATGCTAATCTCAATTTTGCCCTTAGTTTCTGATGAAAGAGTGATAAGTCTTGTGTACTTCCTTGGTTTTCGGTACTTGGACTACTAGGAGACTTGTAGCAGACTGGCATGAATGTGTTAAACAGCCTGAAATGGTATTGTGCCAGTTGTTCTAGAGTTACGTAGATATCTATTGTGTTTCTAGTTCTATTAACTGTATTGCATCTTAGAAAGAAGTTGATATAGGGGGAAGGAAACACTCCAGATTTTTTTTAATATGGAGAGAGATGGTTTTATTATTTACTTTTTTTTTTCTTTTTTAATGTTCATAGCTTTTTGTAACAGTTCCAATGATAGAGAAGAATTCGGAATCATATTACAGTCTCTTCCTGCTCTTGACTTGGTTTTAGGATCTTTGTCAGTCTCGTGAGCTGAGCAATGGAAATACTCTATTTTCAGACATGCTTTTCATTTTTGTTCTCATGCACTTCTCAATTTCATTTACTTAAGTCAGATTTCCTCTGGAGGTTCACCATCATCATTATCAGTCTACACCTTGTTAGTAACCTCTGAAATATATTTCAGTTGCTTTTGAAATTTTTTTTAAGTAATCACTCTATACAACTATGATAATGGTAGCAAAGGGGACTGAGAGACTGTAAGACTTGCCTCTTCTATATTTGGGACAACAAGGATGAACAAAATCCTGTCCTTCCTAGGACCTTGTAACTTCTGGTGGAAAATAATTGCTTTCCAGCTTTGAAAAGCATCTTATCTGATGCAGAAGAAGGGAGGAACCGGTGAAGGTGCTATTTGTTGCTTGTGTGTGTGCATGCTTTGTTTTATTTTTTTAAAGTTATTAAACTGTCAGTACAAGGAAGAAAATATTAGTTGCTCAGTGTAGAGTGCAGCAAAGCCTTTGTTATTATGTTGGACAGTAGTGCCACTGAAATTCCTGTTAAGGGCTCTAAGCGTGCTGATTTCTTAACTGGGTAGATGAAGTAATAATTAGATTTGCTTGTAATGGGACTTTCTCAGTTCACTTGTGTTCTCAGTCCAGTCATCATTTACTGAAGTACATTTTCCATGCCTGACTCTTAAAAGATAACCTTTGAGAGTAATTTTTATGCATTAGCATATATAAAGATTCATGGTGCCTTCTTACACAGGCATGTTCTCTAATGGTAGCTTGACTAGAATTAGCTTAATGCGAGAGGAAAAAAAGGTGGTTTTCTTTGCTAAAGGATTTACCCTTTCAAAGAACTTCGTGCTCTTAAGTTCTGAACAGCATCTTTTTGGGGCACACTTCAGCACGTGCTGATGATGTCGTTGACCCCTGTCTATGGCTTGCTCATGTACAACAAGTGTCTGGAGTCATTAGGAAATAAAAGCCCTTCCTTTCTGTGAGCATGAGCTGTGTTTTCTGTGTCAGAAAGCTCACTGCAGTTTTTAGATAGAAGTCTAGATACTTGAGGGGCATATTTTTTAGGAAAATCTTGCCTCCTCTCTGTTGTTCCTTTTTAACCTTCCAGTGTTTGCATACAAGAGTGACAGATTCTGAGAAATAACAAGTGAGGAAGTTATGTTTCTTACTTGTTTTTAGCTTAGTTACCTCAAAATATTGAGATCCTAAACCTGCAGTTTTTAACACCAGGAGAAAACATTAGACTTTGTGATGGGCAGTCTTTGAGAAGACATGATGCTTTGGACAGGCTCTTACTTTTTTAGTTAATAAATTGCATAATTGAGCTTCAACTTGATTGCATTCTTGGAATTTTAAGTGCTCCCCATTCTTTTAGGGAGAGGAAAACTGACCAGCAGTAGAACTTCAAAACCTGGATGTCATTGTCGTTTTTGCAATCAAAGCTCTCTGTATGACAAGGAACTCTTTGGGCAATTGGACACTGAGACCTTTGGAGCCTGCTGATGTTGATGTGTGTCCTCTGTCATTCTCTAGTTATGTAATGAGCGCATCTTTAAATGCTCTGTTGGCCTTTTTTATACTCCAAATTGGAAATTCAGTGTGCAAGCCTTGCTTTTCAATTTTGGGCAATATAAACTTCTAACAAGTTTAAAATATTTTCAACACAAATTATTTTGGTTTTGTTGTTGTGTTAAGCTTTTTTTTTTTTTTAAGGAAGGCATTAGAAAATTGAGTGGTGCAGGCAAAAAGGGAAAATATGTAGTTTTAAGAAGGTTCCACCAATTCTTGTGTACTTACACGAGAATCTTGTAAGCAGAATCTCCTAAGCATAGTTAACCATGCTTAGGAGAAATAAATAAGATCTTCCAAAAAACACATTAAGAGTAAAGAAAGTAAGGTTAGAACAGAGGAGTGCTAAGCTAGAGGAATTTGATTTAACCTCATACCAGGAAGGAAATTGTCTCTTGTAAATGAGAGAACAATTGTCAGGCTAGGTGAAGATGATCAGGAATGGTTTTCAGTAGTGGCAGATCAAATTTACAAGTACACAGACTTAGACGAAAATTTTGAGAGCCAGTTATAAACATAACTGCAGCTTACTGTTCAAGATGCTGCTCTTGCAGCAGTTTCTGAGCTCCTCCTTTTATCTATGGGACTTCAGTAAAGGCTGGAGCTTGGAAAACCTTTGGTCCTCACGTCATTCTATGCCTGTTGGAATTTACAAGCATTTTGATACTGATTTTTTGGTCGCAGCTGTCAGGCCAATACTGATGGTTTCTGAAAATGTTGTCCTACTGCTCTGTATTGCTATTTATATTTTTATCTGCAGTATTTAGACACTTCTGCATGAATTGGAGTGATACATAAGCAGTGGCCAGATTGGAGGGGAAAAAAAAATTTTTTTAGAATTTCCTTAAAACAAGTTTGAAAATGAATGCCAAAAAGTAACAGGTTAATGACAGCTGCTGATTTTATGCGAAGAGTTGCACAAATTTGATTCTGAGATTTAACTGACTCAGTTTTGTTTTTTATATCATACTGTGAAGCAGGAGACAATATACTACATTGAATACTTTCTTAGGAGTGTGAGTACTTCACAGGGAATAAATACTGAGTAATATTTTATGGATCTTAAAGTAGATAATTGATAATGAAACCTATCACTGCAGAATTGTACTAAAATACTGCTGAAGAAGAACCTGGTTGATGTTTGTTTTAGTACAAAACATCAGTCTTCTCGTAATTTTCCAGATCTCCTTTCCCTTGCCTCCACCTTATTTAGTTGATGACAATATTTTTCCCCCGTGCAGCTAATGTGCAGCAGGCCACTTTTCCAGCCGTGTATAGGCTGCCCCACACGTTCTGCCAGCATCCTTGCTGCTGGTCCTGCAAGGTTCTGGGTCCTTCTTTGTTCCACCATTCCTGTCCTGAAGACTTTGCTGCCTCATTCTGCTCCAACAGCTCTGCAGTAACCCCCAGCTCTGTAAGACCTTCCCAAACATCCTCCTCTCCAAGATTTCTTAAGCTTGGATAGTTATGATGTCTGTTGTGAGGAAGTGTATCTGTTCCACCTAGTAATAGTTGCTAAGCAGGACGTTTCTTCTAGACCCTTGTCAGCACAGGCTGCTTCAGTGCAGACCATTTAAAACTTGTACGAGGAGATTTTATTGTTTCAGTATCTCAAGCTCTTTAATGCCCTTCTTAAGTGCTTTTTCTTAGGCCACATTCATTTTGTGTCATGTTGCTCTGATGCTACTGTTCTGCCTTTTTTTGTAGTTAGGTGTTGTAAGGATAATAGAGAATCTCTGCCATGCACATCTTAAAATGAACCAAAACAGATTTGTTGTACACAACTGTGTCTTGGAAGTTTACAGACTGCTCACATTGGTGAGAAGGGAAGAGGTTGCCTTGGACTCTGACATGAATTCCCAGGGCCCTTGGGATGAGAAATTAGAACAAGATTTTTTTGTTTGGTTTGCTTAAAACAAATGAGGCCTTATTTGTGTAACTGTTTCAAAGCTACAGGCTGCTATTTAGCCACACCATTTGTTTGACCCTCATGTACAAGTTAGTTTTATTTCCAGGCTGCTTTTACAGCACAGATTTTCTTTCGCATTTGAAGTACTTTTCAATTGTTTGGCCGTTACTGAACCGAAGGGCAAATTGACCACTTGTTCCTGTAGCCATCCTCCGTACTTTCTCAAGACAGTGAAATCTTTTGCATCTCACAGATGTTCTTCCTTGAGGCAGAGCATGAGTGCTGATGCACACAGAAGGTTGCCCTTCTCATACACATCTCATCTCCCATGTTATCCTTGTCCTGCTCTTACTGAAGGAGCAGCTGAGCCTGGGAAGGGGGGCACCCTGAGGCCTGTTTTCTGCGGGGCCGTCTCTGCGTGTTCCTTGGCTTCAGATCAGAAGGTTTGGGTTCCCTCTTCCATCAGTAGAGAGATGGGGTCTCACACTTTCAACAAATAACACATTCTAATTTTAAATTACTTTGAGCTACAGCTGGTGGATAAAGCCTTGTCTGCCTGTTTCTGAAGCATTTGTTAGTTAATTGTGGGGTTTAAACTGCAGATAAATCTAAGTTGTTTCAGTGACTAGTCTAATAGTTCATGTAATCATCAGATAAAATGTGTAGATACACGTTTCCTATATTTCTGAATCTCATCTTTGAAGGGGAAGGAGGAAAACAAGGTAGACAGTCATGACACAGAAAGTGAGGTACATGCTGGAATCACGGAATTTTTAGAGTTGGAAGGGACCTCTAGAGATCATCTAGTCCAACTCCCCTGCTGACGCAGGAAT
>VYXH01001292.1:426900-444145 GCA_013397275.1 Burhinus bistriatus
GGGGGGAAGGCAGTGGTTGATCTCTTCTCCCCAACCCCGGTCCTCTTCAGGATGTAGTATCAGAAATGTTGCCATTTACTACAGAGTCTTCCAGAGTTACTAAGCATACAAAGCATGCTTTGACTATATAATTGCCTTTTTTTAACACTTTGAGTACTTTAGATTGTTCTTTTAGAGTCTTAAGCTTTGAGGGGTTTTACTTCATGAATTGTACAAAAAGACAAATGTCACATACAGGAAGGGGGAGATACGCCACGATAAACTGCATTGTTAATAAATACAAAGCTGATTTGTTTTCCTGCATTAAAAGGACTCGGACATCTTGGCTATTTCAAAACACTTGATCATGAATATGATTTTAAAAAAAAAGTGTGAGTGAAGATTGTTACTTTTTTTTTTTTTAAACATACAGGATAAAATAAATTTCCACAGGATGTTATTCAGTTCTTAATATGGACAGATTTAAGTCTAACTGAGTGACTGCAGAACTGGAGGGGGAAAAAAAACCCCAAACCAAACCTGCTTGGATTTTGAATGGAAATGTTTTAAAATAGAATCCACTTACCAAAGGATTTAAAATAGTGCTATGCAGCTGTAATACTGCTTTCAAGGTGCTCTAGATATTACCTATATTTCTCATCTAACATTCAGCCAGTCACTGAAGAAAATTTATTTTATTCTTCTGTGGTGTAAGGGGAAGGTAGGAACTTTCTTATACAGTTGCAGTTTCAATACAGTAATTAGAGACAGGTGATTCAAAAATATCCTCACCATACATAGAAGTCCTTTGAAATAATATGCCATTTAAAATACAAACAACCCTTGTATGTCATATCTATGCTGAAACTTCTTAATCGGGAAAATTCATTGCTGTGTCTTGTTGTTTTGTGTTGGTTGGTGGTGTTGTGTTTTTTTTTGTTTTGCTTTTTTTAAATGATGCAGAAGCTGATTCTCAATGTCTGGGTTTTTTGAGTCATCTCCTTATAGGTTAAAGAAGTCTCTTCTTTTGAATTCGAAAAATCAGAGGAGACATGAGGCATTCTCTGAGAGTCTTAATTTTCACAGATGCTTGACTGTTTGCTTACACCTGCATAGGCAAAGTCAATATAACAATTGCTTCCCATAGTTCAGAAATCAGGAAGAAGTGAGAAAAGGCTTGGGCTCATGATGTGGGCAGTCCCGTGAAGTTTCAAAATGAGTTTAATGTAACTAGGAGGAAGGGAAAGGGGGATTGTTTTTTTGAGCAGATTGAAGTACAAGTTTTAAAAAAAACCCCACAAAATAAAACAAAAACCCGAACCCCCTAAACCAACCAGAGGAAAAAAAAAAAAAAGCCCAGGACAGGGTTCGTGTAACCTAAAAGCTGTTTCTTACCACACTGGAAAGAAAACCCAAGCCTTATATCAATATACTTCAGATTAGTTGCATGCTTGAGGTAGAAATGTTGCTGAACTGTTTGATCTTGGTAGTTTTTATTATTTAAGTAGAACATGCAGTTGCTGTGTGGTTGTTTTGTGGGTTTTTTTTGTTTGTTTGTTTTTAAAGTCCCTGTACACTATACATTTTAGTGAGTTGCTGCTGATATTTTTCTTTGAAATGAAGCTGAAAGTTCATTTATGGGATATTACAGTGCAGCTAGTCTCTTCCTACTGCATTGAAATGCCATGGCAGAAGCAGATGCTGGCAGGCCTGGTGAGAGATGCTCGCTGCTTTGTATAGCAGCATTGCTCTCCACGTTCTCCACTTAGCAGTGTCCAAGCAGGCCGCTGGTGAGAAAGCAGATAGGTGACCCATGAAGTCTGAGACTAACAGCTCTTTCTCAAGTGTAACCTCAAAGCACAACTCTGGTTTGGCTCATGGTATCCTTGAATTAGCAGAAGTTCTACAGCTTTTTTGGCAATTTCTATCCATCCTGACCCCAGTAAAACATCAGGGGATGAATTACTGCACGTGATCTGAGAGCCGAGTTGAAGGCTTTCCTTACAGCAAAACAAGTCATCTGTCATCAGAAATACGTTCAAGAAGAAAATCCAAATCTACTTAATTGTCTGTATGTGTTACTAATAATCAGATTACAGAGTCATTCTAAGGATTTCTTTTGTTTTTACTGCCTGCCCCCTCAGTTGGCATACATTTCCCAAAGTTTTTAAAACAGGTTTTTGAAACAGGAAACGAACAAGTATGAAAGAGGCAGGAATACTTTCTTCTGTCTACCATGATAATTTAGGGTTTACAAAAGGTATTGTCACAGTGCACTGTGAAAGTTACTATGACTGGAGACAGTTGCCCTTTACACACTGATACAGTAAGCTGGTTTGTGTATTAGAATGTTTTCAAAGGATATGCAGTGTTTCATCCTAAAACAGAAACCTCTAAAAGCAAATTATTAGATGATGAAAATCAGTATAGGTCTGTTGACATCAATGAGTTACAGTTTTTAGTCCAAACCTTGGATGGGATTGATGACTATCTCATAGTGATCCATGAATAATCACTCAGAAGCCTTTTGCTCTCACAGCAATCTAAGAGTACAAAAATAAACCAACTTGCCTGCAATTTTTCATCTTTCACTCTTTGTTCCTGGGACAGCTTCGTTACCTATCTTCTAATCTTTCTTAAAATGAGTTACAGCAAAGTATCAAAGTGTCTTACTTGTTTTTTTTTGTCTTGTATGTAACTGTGTCTTGTGGGACATGGGGTAGATTCAAGTGTGGGAGTCTTATGGGCAATTTAGAACTTCAGTGTGATTGCAAATACAGGATTAGTGAAGGAAAGGAACAGGTTAAAAGTTCATATGCTGTGGGAGATGACTGTAAATAGATTTATGTGCAGATTTGTGTCTGTACTTATCCAGACTGCCCAAGCAGTATCATAGATGATTAATCCTGTTATTTATATAGTCAGGTCTTGGTAAACAAGGCATTTTTACTGCCTTTTTTTTTTTAAAAAAAAAAAAAAAAAAAAAAAAGGGGAGAGAGAATGTCATAAAAACAATAAAGCTAAGACAATTTTTTTTTTCCTTTGATAGTCTGGTGTTCATGGAGTTGTAGTCTCAGAATCACAACAGCGTACTAGCTGTGATCCAAGTAGGAGTTGTTCTTCAACAAATGTATGGAAGTGGTAAATAATATTTTTACTCTGTAACATAAGAACTAGGCTCATATTCAGTAAGATGCAGAAGAAGCTGCCCCTTTTGTCCTTGTAAGGGCATCCTTTAACAGCCTTCAGCATGAGGGTAAACTCTTGAGGTGCTTGGTATGTCTATTCACCTTGTGGCCAAGATAAGATATATTAGAGCAAGTATGTCTAAACCAACAAATACTACTTCTTCAGATGTTTGGAAGAATTATTGGTAGTTAGTATGAACTAGATGATACAGCAGTTTTGGTTTTTTTTCCTGCTTGCATCACAAATACCTTGCTTTCAAGTGTTGGATAGGAAAAGTAGACCCCAAGTTGAATGTAGGTTGTCTTTTTACCAGCAAAGAACATAGGTCATCACTGTGCTCTAACCAGGCTTCTATTAGTTTGAGAACAGATCTTCTCATGTGCTGCTCTCATTGGTTCTTTGATGAACAACATCTGGCTTCTATTTTTCATCTTATTGCTGCATCCTAACCTCTAAAAGTAACAATAATGTTCTTAAAAGTAACAATAATGTTCTTTCAGCCATGTAAATACTTAAATCTTGGGTTTCTCAGCCAGAGATGTATTCTGCAAAGTTCTGTAAATTTACAGTTGGTCAAATTTCATTGCATAGGATGGGGCTGACTATTGATGTTGTTGGGCTTGGAGGAACCTACTCATCAAGACTATATTGATGTACATGAAAGTAAGTTAGTATGTTGTGACATTATAGCAGCCAAGATCTCTTATTTCTGTGTTTTTGTTTTTTTTTTTTTTTAACTTGAGTCCGTTATTGCAGGCTATGTTTTCTGTGAGGCAGTATGTGAGAATGAGATGTTGCAGTGCAGGCCCAGCTCTCACATTGCCTTCGAGCCCCAGAACGCAGCAGTACTGCAGCAGTTGCTGCACTGCAGCTATTTCCCTTCTGATATGTTCTTTAATGTTATCTCCGAAAACATTAAAAAAGCTTTGCAGTCTTCCAAATGTGTCACTTGGAGGATGAACAACAAACGTGGCTACATTCCTTCTCAGATATTTGCAGCTGATAATGATTTTGAAATGTGATATTTATGTTATCTTACTGGGCTCTTATTTCTGTTTACCTGCTGCCTTGAGGAGGGAGGGAATATGATAAAAATCTTGTCTCATAGCAGTGCAGGGTGTGATGTTTTCAGCTTTATTGAGTAAAAGGTGTAAAATCATCACAGGAAATAGCAGGTGGCTTTACTCATTGCGGGAATTGACATTGCTGGAGTAACATTTTGTAATGTTCAGAAGTACAGGGAAGTGATTCGGCAACAGTGAGCAATTCAAGCCATAGTAATAGACATGCAAAGACAAGTCGTTCTTAAGTAAGCAAATAGATTTGTGTTAAAATAGGTTTCTTCTCTCCCCCCACCTCAATCTCGGAAGAGATACAAATATTGATTTAGTCATCTGTATCAGCCATTCTTGTTGACATATTCACTGTAAACTGTGAGGAAATACGCAGGTCATGTATGATCACATCATAAGTCAGTGTTCAAAAGCTTCTGGATTTGCAGCTAAACTGAAAGTCCTGTGGACAACTTTCTCCTCTCTGTCCTCTTAGTGATATCTCATCTCTAAGCATAAAGATTTACAATTATTTTTTTTTCAGGTTAATGACTTCACAGTCCTTTTTTATGCATCTTCCTCTGCATTATATCTTTGTAAATGAAGTTCTTCACTGAAAAAGCTGCTTTTCTTCCTCTGTTGTATGTGCAAAATAGATAAATAATTTCAAAACCCTGAATTTGTTAACGTGGGTGTTTAGATATGTGGCTTTGCATCTGTGTATACTAATTTTTTTTTTTTTTTGGTACAAACCCCAGGCCTTTTCACTTCTGAGTTTAAGGCGCTTAAAACTTAGTGTGTTGATTTGCACGTGATATTGTATGTTCAAATTAAATATATTGAAATACGGGACTAGGATTATATTTAAGTGATGAGTTTGTCTGCAGGAGTTTATTAATAGTCTCTATATTAGAAAGCTTTAATGCTGAGTAGCTCAAGCTCTATATATTTGAGGTTATTTTTGAGAGAAGCCATGTATGTGGGGATGTAAAGAACCTTGACACATTTGTCTTAAAAGTTTTGTGGTGTTTTGAGCCATATTGTCTGTCTTAAACTTCTTAGGAAGTTTAGGCCTGATTCTTCTCTCAAGTCAGTTGTTCTTAAAACCCTCCCTGTGTGTGTAGGTAAATCTTTTGCAAACAGAGTTAGACTGTGGAATAACAACTCACTTGCAATAACCATGTTTTCAGGGTGACAATTTGGATTTTGATGTTGGAGGTCAATTCCCTGATATTCCAAAGGCTTCCTTTTGGCTTTGGGCAGGTCAGAGACATTTCTGTTGTACATGAAATAAAACCTTAAGTAAAGCTACAATATTGCAGAATGAATGATCTTAGGTCTTTACAGCTTGAATTATGAGCAGGAACAATGATGCGTTTATGCAGATGAAGTGATGTGGCTAGTCTCTAAATTATTTTATTTTCTTGGTTTTATAACAGAATGAGCACATCCTGTTTACGTTGAAAAGTTCAGTAGCTTCAGTAAGAGAAAAGCAGCCTCATACCTACATTTGATAGAGAGCAGGCGTAAGGTGTAGTTCTGTCTCACTGCTGAGCCCACAAAGTAAAGCCCTTACTCAGCATTGTAGCTGCATCATGGAGTAGTCTAGTCTGAGGTTTGCTATGGAAAAACAGGTGCTGTCTTGGGTGGTTTGGCCAACTTAAACTATGTCCCTTGTAGAACTGATAATTTTTTGAACCAAGACATAGCCTCTGGCTATGGTGGAGAGAAACAGTATGAACTGAAGGAAATGTGTAGGCAGTTTCAGAGCTGATGTTACTTTAAAGCTGTGGTGCATCTGGTTATTGAAATGGGGTCTGCGGTCAGATTTTACACTGTCCGGTGATTTTACTTTTCTTAATGGCTTCTGCCAAACTATTTCACGTGTAAATAGGTATGTTCATAACATACATAGTCTGGTGAAAGTGTAGTGGAAGCTATCTGGTATGTTGTGTGTTTGATAAAGTCCACGTTATTCTAGAAAGCAAGAGTACAAACTTTGTTGAAACTCGTTCCTATTTTTGCAGTAGTGTACTTAGCTGGGGACATTGGCGGTGTTTCTTATTGTTCTCTCTGCGTTTGTAGGAAGCAGAGTGGGTCATGGGGCGACTCATATTCTTGGGTCTATCAGAAAGTTCCCATAGGCTGCAAGCAGCAGTGTGAGGCAGCCCTTAACAGACGGTGACTATGCAAACCAGTCTTTATTACTTCTGTCAGACTGCTGAGAAGGTTCTTTTATCATGCATGGGGTAACCTCAAACACTGCTTCAGTGGTGAAGGGTGGAAGCATACTTTCTTCGTCTCCTGTCTCTGATATTTCCAGATTAGACTGTAAGGTAAGGACAAAGCATTTCCTATTCTTAACAAGCAACGACAGAACAAGCAGAGAAGGAAAAGCTTCAATTTAGCTAAATTAAGATCACATGACATTTTGCTGTTATGCTACCAGCCCTGCAGATGTTTCCTTTCTTTCCAGTTTAAGGATGTAGCTGTTAAGAGGGGAGGCTTTTGCTAATGAGCCTATAAGAAAACAAGGAAGCTCTCAATTTCTTTTTGTTTTAAAATGTTTTTCTGACTAGATTTAATAATATGAACTGTGTGCTTTTATTGTAAATGCTAAATGCAAGATATAAACAAAAACACACGGTGAAAATAGTTTGCATCTCTGTCCTATGAAGTCCCGATACTTTTTACTCTGTTTCTTGGTGCTGTTACTCTATGGAGGTATAAGGCATGATCTAAACTGAAGTGCACTTAATTAGCTTTGAAAGGAATCTCGATAAAGTAGTACAGTTTTGGGATGTCGACTAGCTGCTACAAATATATGTATATATGTCCACACGCACAAAAAATAGTATATTCTTTGTGTGTATATATGTGTATAAAAATAAAATAGACATGTGGTAGACTGGGATCATTTTAATGAGTTGAAGTACGCTAAACTTGCTAGTATGTGGTGTTTAAAGGGAGATCTGGTAAATTAGTTTATGGATACATCTGGATAATTGGGGGATTAGGTGCTAACTGTAGAGAAGTCCTGTTTGATCTGTGGTGGAGGACTAGTCGTGCCACACCTGATCTTGCTCTTAATGAAGTTAAGAGCATAGTGCAGAAAGTCGAGGTATCAGAACTACAGTATAAGAAAGCCAGAGCTTGCTCTGTTTAAAAAGCTCTTTCAAGTCTAGCCAGACTTAGTACGTTGAGATTCTCCTTGTTTCGAAGGAGAAAAACCATTTCTGGATGTCCCCTGGCCTGGAAAGCTGCATGCTCCTTTTATTCAAGAAAGTATGTTCAGCTGGGCTCAGTTTACGGAGTCAATTGTGTCACCGCGTATAATCCAAAACCAGGTAAGCTGAACAATCTTCAGTTGAACAGACATGGAAGTGACATTCTGAGATCATCCTTTTCCAGACTGTCACATGCCACTAGTGTTGAGTGATTTGTGTTGTGATGAAGGGACTTGATTTCAAATCAAGAAGATGGAGGTTTTTCAGATGCAGGCTTCCTCTAACCCTTCTTGCTTTTCTGTATTTGAGTTCGGGGGAAAATGCTATATAAATGTGAAAGCATTTTAAGGTGAGGGAGGGAAGTAAAGGTTGTGGTAGATAGCCTTCAGCTTTGCTTTTCAGGTCTTGTGGAGTAGTGATGAAGCTGACATGGGCACCAACTGCTGTGCTTTACAGAGTAGCCTTTCATGAACAGTAGAGCACAGTAAGGAAAGTTTAAGCTGTGTAATAAGCTGCACGTGTGGAGGTTTTTACTGTTTATTTTCTGTGTGCACCTTGACCTTTTTGAGAACTGAAATTCTTTATCTTGAAAATACTGTTTCTCCTTTGAATGGTTGTGTTTACTACAACAGTAGTTTTAAAACCACACAGAAACACGTGTCCCTCTGTCCTTCCACCCCCAAGCCCACTCTGCAGTCTGTATGGTGCACGGCAGTAATGCGTGTCTCTTTCCCTGTGCCTCCTAGCCATCTGCTGTGCTGGCACAGACACTTTGTTTTTGAAAGATTGCAGGTTTCTCACTTCCTTCATACATTTGGAGTAGTCTTGTATCGCTTTCTTGAGCCTTTCTCCTTACCTGGGCTTGATTTGAGGACATCATTTATATACTTCATTCAATGGGATTATTCAGTTCTGAGATACATTTCAAAGTCTGTGTTGGTGTCCTCACTGATCTCTGCCATAGGCAGGCAGCCACTGCCTTCATTATTGAATTAAAAGAATATTCCAGGCTTATATTCCATCTGGGTGGGATTCACACTCCTAAAAGAAAGTGACAGATTTGCTGCTAAGACCACCTCCTGGCAAATACCTAAATTAACTTCAGTTAGTCCCCCCAAAAGGACCTGCTGTTGTGGCCACCAGGCTTAGTGCCATAACTGTGCATTAAAATGATAAAAAGCGTGCTCCTGTGAGGGAGACACCTATCAGTTGCTCCATCGAGTGACATTCAAATCTTTATTGCCTTGCCCTTGCTCCCTTGGCTAGTTATGGCTATTAGCAAGACTCATTAGAGGGCTGGTGAGGGAGAGCTGTTCACAGAGACTGCCTCACTGCTGCTGGTGACTGCTTAGAGCCTGCCTGCACAACCAACGTGAGCAGCAAACGTGAGAAACAGCATTGCCCATCCTTGCCCGTAGTCTTAATGACAATCACTAATAACTTATTTCTGTTTTCCTGTTGTTTGATATTGAAACCATTCATTGTAGTAACTTTCTGTTCATCTGGAGTCATAAAGGATTTGTGTCTTGTTCTAGAGAGCTAGCTGAGTTCTTCAGTTTGTTTGCCTTTAACATCCTTTCCAGTTACTGCATCCCCCTCAGCTGCAGCTCAAGAGAAGTGTTAGTGTTGGGAAGTGTCAGCAAATATCCTGCACGTCATGTATGCATACCACCTGCCCCATAGATGAATGGGGTCCCCTGGTGACTGTCAGAGCTGACACATTCCCTGAGTTTTGGAGTTGGAAGTCTTTCTCTGGAGACTGATCCTCCCCCCCTCCCCCTTTTTTTTATTTTTTTCCTTTTTTTTTTTTTTTCTTGCCCTCATGAAGAGCAGCTGCATGGAAGAAGAGCTGTGCCTCCTAATTCCAAAAGCAGACTGTCTTCTGTTGTTAGCAATGGCCCCAGAGAGAGGGCCCTGACTGGACCAGTTTTCTACACATGGTTGTATGCTTGAGGACTCCTCTGTTTATCCCCACATCTTAGCTTTCTCTTGGGGTGAGAGTGGTTCTGCAGCTGTTTGATGTTTTGAGCTTTGAGGGCTTGTTTATGTCTTCATTTCCAGTTTCAAGTGCTTCATGGCAAGGCAGCCGCCTCTTGATACCTACTAAAAACAGGCTCAGCAGTTACTAGCATTGGGCAACTGAGTCCTCCCTGAAGCTTTCTTAAACATGTAGCACTGAAGTGGACAGGATGGAGACAGATATTTTCTGTCTCTTGCTTTGAGCATCTTGCTACCAATCAGTAGGTCCAGCATGGTCTGTTCAGTGGGGTCCATTTCCCTGAGGCCAATTCTGCAAAAGAATGGAGGAATAGATGTTTTAAGGTAAGAAAAACTTTCCTCTTCTGTGCTTCCATATGTCTCCATGTCTCAAACTGCCTGATTCTTCTGTTTAGGGCATGATCTTACAGAGTCACTCCTGTAGATAAAGGCTTATTTATCCTGAACTACTTTCACTCCAGTCTGCTGTGTTACAGTCACATCTAGTTCTAGTGAAGTGCTGTTAATAGAAAGTACATGTCAGCCGTTACATAAATATATTGTATATATTGCTGCGTGGTGTATATTGTACTGTGAACCTATATTGCATGTAAGTTGTATACCAAGTCGAACTCATTACTAGAGGGGAATTTTTAACATTATAGTGATTTATTTCTATTTAGTGAAGTTCAGTTTGATATGTGGGCAGGAAGTGATTACACTTAGCCATGCCCAAATAATGTTTGTATTTCTAAAAGGCAGACAAGAAAAAGGTAAACTTCCTGATTAAATTAGAAATCACAGAAATGCTTAATGGCAGGGTTTGAACATGACGAGAACTTTGTTTTAGAGGACAGTATGTACACAAAAGAGTCAGAGAAAAAGCTGTATTTAAGGCAGAGGCTTTGTATACGGACTCTTTCCAGCCTTAAGGTTGTCTAATGTCTTCTTGGGGGTGGTGGGGTGGACAGAGAAAAGTCCTGTGGAGTTGATGCAACCTGCAGATCAATGCAACTAATTAATGTTTATTATGTATCTCCCCTAAGCTTCCATATATACATAAATTAAACAGTAATTAGTAATTAAACTTTTTACTGTTGTTGCTTGTTTAGTGTTAAGGGTGAATTTGGGGTAGCATGCAAATATGAATGCTCCGGTTTGACACTTAAAATACTGAGATGTTTGGGATGATTTATTAATAAACTATACAGGCTAATTTTGGTGTTAGTAAAGAAGGGGCAACTTCTTTGACTGCTATTACACATGCACTGCTGCAGATATCTTTGGAATTTAGCTTGAAGTGTCTTGGGTACGTATAGCTGTTAAATATTTAATTGCTGTTTTTCTCAATTTTTTTGCCTCGCTTCCTTTTTGCAAATTCTGGATGCCTTTTTCTTATGGTGTTAGCTAGCATCCAGGATCATATATCTAGGATTTTTATAGGTTTCCTTTTATTCCACCAATTCCTGACTGATTTCAGGACTACAGGATTTTTTTTGAGCATAAAAGTCAGTCAGAAGTTTGGACAAGTGGGTATTTGACATGAAGGCCTGAAATTGTTATGTGGGTTTTGGGTTTTCTGCATTCTAGTTTTCCTGCTAGTCTCTTTGCAGGGATTTTTTTCAGTCAGAGATGAACACATTGCTGAGGCTGAAAGTGATGGAACTCGTTTGTTTTGAAGATAGAGCTATGTCCTGGATACCTAGTGGATGGATTTGCTTAAGGTGTTACCTTTGTATCAGTAGTTACTTTTCTTCATCTGGAAATGACTTCTGTTTAAAATCCTATTTGTACATTGTAGTCTGGTTTAAAGACACTAGAAATGTCTTATTCTCACCATGGCTTGAAACCATTTCAGTATGTGATAGCAGTATTTGTCTTTATAAATGTGAGCTGTCTCCCTTGAAGATTTTGATTTATGAGCTTGAGGAGAACTGAAAGGAAAAAACTGCTTTTGCACCTTGTGTGAATGATCCTGCTTTTGAGGTGCTACTGAGATAAAACATTGGCTGGCTTTCTCTGCAAGAACATGGAGGAGCTGTGTGTTTCGGAGGGTTTATGTTTGTTTTCTATCATACTGGAGGACCAGGGAACCATGGGTTCTCCAATGGATCGAACTTTTACTCTGTCCGAGTTCACTTACGTGCAGGAGCCCAGGTCTGTGACCACAGAAGAAAATAAGGGTTGAGGGGATACGTTGTCCTCTAGGCATAATATGTTTCTTTGCTTTATCGTTTCTGATCAGATAACTGTACCAAAAAAAAAAAAGTATTTTTTGAGGGATATATTTATTATTGCTTTATTTGACTCTTTGGCTTCTAGCAAAGTGATTTGAAGTGCTCTGTATGGTTTAGACTAAAAGGGTTGGTGGCTTATAACTTTATTTGAAAATCATCAATGGAAGAACCCGGTTATTAAAGAAAGAAAGACTGACTTGCAGTGAAACCTGCCATTTTTCTGTGGGTAACGTTTTCTTGCCCATATAGGCAGGGGTTTTTTTCTCCTATTTTGTAGCCTTAGCTAGAAGACCTTTTTCTTTCCTCTGTTACCTTTTAAAAGAACCTTGTACTTTGTCACAGATCAAACTGTTCTAGAAAAGCCTTTTTTCCTCTGAAATTGCAGATTTAACAGGGCAGTTAGCTAAGTGATAACTACTTGAGTACAAAAACTAGGGAAAATAAATGATCCAATGCAAGAAATAGCACTGTTTTCAAGCAAGCCCAGCATTCAGTATAGAATTTGGAATATCCTGTTGGTGTCTTGGGATGATTTTAGGGATTAATAACTATTTTCAAGATCTTTTTTCCTCTGTCTTATGTCAATAGTGACTAAAAAAAAAAAAATTATGCGATGTCTGCTGAATCAGTAAAATCAGGTGACATCAGCCCACTTTATGTACAGCGTATATCCATCTGGCTATTTTGGGTATCACAAGTCTTGGTAGACAAGCTAAAAGTTGAACGTGGTTAATGCAGCTGAAGCAGGCCCTGTTCAGCACAGGCTGTCTTCGTGCTCTTATTGAGGTATTGATAGGTAGGTCCCCTACTTGGTCTGGTGTGTTTTGGTTTTTTTATTTCTTTATAAAATACAGATTTAGGCTTCAGAAAATGTAGTTTGAATAAAACAATTACAGTGAGACTTTTATTTGCATAATTTATTTGTGAAGTGTTCTATGTGGTAAAAAAACAAACAAACAAAAAAAACCCCAAACAAACACAAAACAAAGTTTAAAAAACAGTGTAGAGCAAATCTGGATGCCAGTCGTAAGTATCTTTAGAAATAATTTTGAACTTAAGTACTGAACACAAAGATGAAATACAGATGAAAACTGATTACTCACACCAACTTTAAAATGGCTTGAATGGTTTTTCAAGGATCGATAGTGCAATATAGTAATTATTTCTTGTGTTCACTATTATTCATCCATGAAAATAGTATTCAGAACTCGGAGTATATCTATTTATCTGTTTAGATAATCAAGAAGACAATTCTTTATTGATGTATTGCATTGCAGTTACCTATGACTGTCACTTAAGGGTTTTTAGCATGCTCAATATAGGTTTGTCTTTAAATTGCTCAGAAAAAGAAAAATCAAGCAAGTTGGGTGTGTTTGCCTTTTTAAAAATTTTTTTAGACATATGGGAAAGTATAGATTTGAGATTTAATTGGAAATAGTATCATTTATGAACATCAATGCTATTTAGTGATTATTTTTTTTTTTACATAATTCTGTTACTGTTTGTTAAGCTCCTAGTGATTCATGTAGTTCTTTAAGGTGCCGTCTGATTTTTCATGGATGCTTTCATTGCTCAGAAAAAAGGGGTTAAATACAATACTAGAAACAAAGCATGTGTTTTACAGTGCACTTAAGCATCTGTTGTATGTCCTTGTAATTGCATATAACAGGAAATGATGCTTTGAGATACTTTGTGCAGAAACCTTGTATGAAGAAATCCTAAGGGAAATGATGCGTGAATCGTTTTTAGTAGCCTGGGATTCTTCAGTCCTTGAACTTGATAGTATGCATTCTGACTTCAATTTTCAGCATTGAATCTGTAGAGAAACAAACATACAGATCTTCCGTAAGGAATAAGCACTGTAACAGGCTGCCCAGAGAGGTGGTGGAGTCTCCTCTGGAGATACTCAAAACCCTCCTGGACGCCATCCTGTCCAACCTGCTCTAGGTGTACCTGCTCTGGCAGGGTGGTTGGACTAGATGATCTCCAGAGGTCCCTTCCAACCCCTGTGATTCTGTAATATGGCAAAATAATCTTTGACTTGTTAGATTTTTATATGAAATGAAAATAAAGCATTCATTTTGCATTCTCTTGAAGTGCAAATAAGTTTACCCTTGACAAATCACCTCAAGGATATGAGGTGTTTATGTATTCTAACTTGATAACTATAATTTTTGTCTCACAAGGAAAACTGTGTAGGAACTCTGCCTTCAGTAACATGTTCTTGCCTATGCTAAACATCATCTGTTTCTTGCTTGCTGTCTTGCATCCTTGTTTTGTTTGTGTTTTTGAAAACTTCTCTTGTTCCTTTTTAAAGCCTTCTCTGGCAAGGGATATTCTGGTGGATGTGCTGTGATTAGACATGTCACAGGGTTACTCAACAGATGTTGACTCTCTTTTCTTTACACTTCAGATTCTTGTTCGTAGTGGTAGCTGAAAGTTGATGTTACTGAACATCTCGCATTTATTGACTTTTTCTGTTGCCCTGTTGGCAGACCTTGTGGGGGTCCAAGGATGGCATGAAGTAACCTTTCGATTCTGGCATGCTCTTTCAAGAAATAATGATTTGACTTGGCAGTACTGTTGTTTATGAATAGCTGTTAGTGAAGCAACTTGTATGAATGCTAAAAGCTGACATGAAATTACAAGGAAATTAGAGGTTCTCTTCTCACTGCAATCAAATGCTGCATCTCCCGTTTCTCAGACCTAGTGAAGTTCTCTGTATGACTGTATTTTGAAGTCAGGTTACAGTATTTCTATATGTAAACCTCAGTGATCAGTTGTTATACATACTAAAATTACCTTTTGGCTAATTAGGGAGGTTTTTGTCAGGAAAAAAAGATGCAAGTGTGTTGTAGACTTCTATTTTTTCAGTGCTGCATTTAAGCTTGCTGTTCACATATCTATAACGATAGGTATTTGCTTATTAACATTTTTTGATGTTGTGTGATACCTGTGGTTGTTCATGATTGTTCAAAACTTCTGCATCAAGCATTGCCTATAAAAATTTCAGAGGAGAAACAAAAGATTACAAGGGAATGTTAAATAGATGGATTGCTGCCCGTCACTTAATGAAGGAAATCACTGTCATTTTTTGAGAGGCCAGTGATTTTTTTTTTTTATTAGGAGCTATTTCTGTTGCCAGTTTACTAGGATCAAAATGTTCTTACTGGCTCCGGTTTCTGCTCGTATCATGAGATTGAAAGACTGAGAAGGGACACTTATTTGTGCAGAACTGAAAAAATACTTTCATGTTCGGAAGCTGAACAGATTGGTAGGGAACACCGCAATAACAAACCCCATCCTTAGGCTAGAGGATTATGTGACTTTTACCTTAATCTTTGCGTTGCTTGAACTTTAAACTAAAGCCACTCATCTTGGCAGTTCCACAGTTCTCACTAATTTTTCGTTCATTAGTCATCTAATTGCACAGTCTTTTCGGTTTCATGTTAACACTTTAAAATGTGAATGAAGATGATAGATGAGGACAGGCTAGGCTGAGATTGAGTCCTTGGTATTTAATATTGTTCCTTCCAAAATCTGCTGCTAATCCTTCCAGGCTGTTCAGAGGAGCAGAGTCCAGTTGGGCTACTCTGAATTCTCTGCGTTTTCTGATTCCAGAAGTGGCTCTGTTTTCTTGGCTTGGCTGTAGCACCGAGACCGCTCTCCATTTGTATGTTGTCCCTTGCTGAAGAACAAGGTTGTTGGAGGTAGGGAGGCTGGTCTTTAAGCACGACTAGTATTTCCTTGCCCTCACGGCTGGATGTACCAAAATGTGGGTTTCTGAGGACAAATCGTAGCATCTACGTAGAAATGCATCATGTTTTACATACTTGAATGCAGAATGTTATTCCAGTGGGTTAACTGTCTCGCCAAGCAGCTGCAACGTTTTACTTACGTGTTGCTGTCATTGTGGTTAGAGTGGTTGGCTGGGCCCACCTTGCTGATAAGCAGTGGAGTTTGAGATCCCAGCTGTAAGGCTGAAGCAAAAGGGATTATTTTGGAGCAGCCCAGGAAGAAAACTAAGCAGTAAATTCTGATGCGTATCAGCCAGTTGCTGAGCCCCAGCAGCAGAGCTACAGAAAGACAAGACGACTATTATTTCTGTTTGAATACCCTTTGAATAGGCTATAGGCTCTGGTATCTAAATTTGTTTCACGCATCGTTGAACTAGAATATTTAAAGGAGGGTCATGGGGTTTTGCATGCTTTCTTTGTATGTCTTCTGCCTTTGATTTGAAATGTTATGTGTGGTAGGGCACTCACTTTGAAAATTGAAATGGAAGATTTCATATAAGGCTGAGAAGATAAATATTTTTATAATGTTTTTTGAGTCACAGGCATAGAAAATTACCCTTAAGAAAAAAAGCAAGATGTCTTATTTCTGCATGAGAGGAGGGATTGCAGTAGGACTGTAAAAGAAAACTAGACCTTTTTACTTGTGTATTTAGAATTTGCATACTGAAATGTTCAGAGAAAGTAGCTAAGGGTGAAAAAAACAAAGGTGAAGTCAAAGGTATGACTAGAGTAAAAGTCTGTCTTGCTGAAGAAAGCTAACATTGCATATGTTCTTCAGCTGTGTTTTACTTGTTTGAAGTGAGATGCTAGTTGAGAAAATCATGCCTGCGTTGTGAGAACGAGAAGACTTGTTTTGTACGTATGTGTGTGAGCTATGTGCACCCATAAATGGAGTCCCAGAAAACACTTGTTTATATCTAAGTAAAGTAGAAAGCAAATAAAACACGCAAACTGTACACTTTTCTTCTAGTTCATTTGAGCCTTTCACTGTTGTACATTGACTTTCTTAATATCTAACTTCATTTAAAATTTAAGAATAATTCTGTATGTGATACAACCAGAGGTGTAATGCTCTAAGGGATGCTGCTTTACAATACACATTTGTTTTGAAAATATTAGTGATCATCAAGTTATTTTGAAGTGCACAGTAATGTTTGGTTGTTGTTTTTTTGTTTTTTTTTTTTTAAATTATCCAAATTGCGACTTCTGTGTGTGTCTTTTTTTTATTTTAGGCATCAAAAAGTAAAGATGGAAAAGAGCAGAGTGAAGTTGTATCGCCATCGGAGGAAGAAGAAACTTTTTCTTGGCCTGGTCCCAAAACTGTTGTGCTAAGGAGGACATCTCAGGGTTTTGGCTTCACCTTAAGACACTTCATAGTTTACCCTCCGGAATCTGCAGTTCAGTTTTCTTATAAAGTAAGTGAGAGTAATAATGAAGCACTCTACTGTATAGCTTTATTATACATTTTAGAGTCAAAAATCCAACTTAACGTGAAAGTAAATGTATGTATAGATGTGTCTTACACAGATGAAATATCCTTTGTGTGTAAGGTGGGTGGGCTCACTTATTCCATTGTTTGATAACCATGCACTGATGTAATCCAAGAAAATGAAATTGACTGGGTATGTGCTCACATGAGTTAAAAATACTTGTTACCATGGGTAAGACCAGTGGTTATTGCAGAATGTGGAAATACTTCTCTGTACAGAATTTTTTTTATCCAAAGCCAGTGTGATTAGCCTGTACACCTTTTAAAGTGTAGACTTCAAGGGTGGGAGGCTTGGGTT
>VYXH01001292.1:444191-470656 GCA_013397275.1 Burhinus bistriatus
AAAGTTTGTCATACCATCATACAAAGAGAATAGCCTGGAAAAACACAGTTTTACCATAGTTCCTAACTTAGTATCTTAATGTACGTTAGAAAGATGGGTTGTGTTTCAAATTATGTTCTTTCTGCTGAAAAAGAACAATCTGCAATTCCCTGTTAGGCAAGAGACAAATATATACAAAATACATTAAAGGACAACTTTCTTAAATAAACTGTAAAATACTTTATGTTAAAACGAATAGTTCTAAATGTTAAGGAGCTCATTGGTCTGCATTGCTCAAAGGGTGTATTGTTCTTCTATGTGACTGAACCTTTTGAAAGTTGCTATAGTACCTGGTGTTGAGGAAAAAGTCCCTTTAATAGTGAAAGAAATTTGAATATCGAGAGGGTTTTTCCTAGTGAGTTCAAATAAAGTTTGCTCACTTTGGTCAAGTAAGCAAGTTCTCATAATCCATGCCACCTCTCATTTTTGCCTTTGCTTTTCCAGTTGGGCAGAAGAGTAGATTCTTACCAAGATGGGGAATCGGTATCGAAGCTTCATGCGATTTCCAAATAGCTAGTTGACTCCTGTGTCTCTGCAGAAGACTTTCATTAAGATTGTCTTTTTTGCCTGTCCTAGGTAGCTAAAAGATTTCTGAAGTAGAAAAAGCTTTGCAGGAGAAGGTTGGCACATTTTCCCAGTAAACTTCAGCACTTGAGTGCTGAAATTTTTTCCTTTTGACAAGGAGTCACTGAAGCTGAATGGAAGTGAGACTATTAGCAGTACCAGGTGATCCCACCATTTCTGTCCTTCAACACAGGTTATAGAGAGTCAGCCAAGAGTAATATCTGGTTGAATTCCAATGGGAAACAGAGGAAGGAGGGTGAGGAAGCCATAGCTGAGCGGAACAAATTACGTGCACTTGTTAGTATCTCCCAACAACAACCCTTATTCACGTTGAGGGTGAAAATATAAACAGCATGAGCAGGATGAATCTTCTTAATGAAGAAGTAACTGGATAGGTTTCTTCATGAATGTATCACTAGATCTCTCTGAGGAGGACGATATCTTTTTCACATGCAGAAGGAGATACGCACAAGAAAGGGCAAGTAATATAAAAAAGAAAAAAGAAACTCCAACCCTTCCCCTCTCATTCACATCTGATGGTTTCTGAGAAAGACCCAAGCAGTACGTAGTGAGCCTGATACCTATAAATCTGGAGACAGGTCTGGAAGTTCTAACTCCCTCTTTTTCTGCGAGAGAGCTCTTAGCACCTTTTTTCCTCTGTGTCTTCTCTGATATGTCAGGATCTGTTTAATTCATTCCCATTTCTGTCTGTTTTTTGGAAAGGGGATGAGATTGTTGGATAGTTGTAATACCTTTATTCGGGGATTCAGTTATATGTAGAGATAAGGTTCATTTGGACAGAGCCCTGGTCAATAGTGTAAATTAACCTGAACTGTTGTATTCTCTTTTCTTCCTTTTAATGTCTATGAGGTGGTAGAAAAAAAAGAACAGATCTTCAAAATTATTACTTTTGTCGGCCTGATACGAGTATGAGGCAAATCTGATTTCTCTGCCATTCTCATTTGACCAAAGATCATATTGGTTACCAGCTAATTACAGTCTCTGTCACTGATTCTAAGCTCAAGTATCATTCCTCTCTCTTTCCTCATTGATCAGAATTGTAAGGGGCTCGGAAGGTAGGGATGTTTCATTTTGCACACCTTAGAGGTAGCATAATAACGGTGACTATAATTTGTTTTTCTGACTGTCTAACATGCTGTAGTAGCCTCGTCCCGTCTTCATACCTGAGAATGCATGCAGTTACCTCTGATGTAGGATAGGATAGAGGTTACAGCTGGAAGTTAAAGATGCCATTGACATAACAGCCAGAGTTACTCAATCCTCTATTAGTTTCTCAGAGCCACAATCCTTTTGTTATCACAGGTGTCAACCTGATGCTGTCACTTTCCCTCTAAGTCAGTGCAGAGGTCTTTTTTTACCCCAGGGAGGGCTTTGCATTATAGCTCCTTTGGTTGCTTTCAAGGTAGGCAAGCAATGTCTTGCAAGAGGTGCTTGCTTACCTTGAGATGTCAAGATTTCCAAATCTTACTGCAAGTCAACATAAACTGGTAGAGGCAGTAAAGAGAGACAAACATCTAAAAGACCTTTCCTTCAGTCAGTCTTTCCACATTCTTTGTGGATTTTTTTTTTTTTTTTAAATACCCACTCTTGGTTCCAGTTCAGAGTGAAAATTTCTCCATTAAAAGTTCTGCTTCCGTTGCTTGCAGTTTGTGTGTGTGTTTGAAAAGCTGTTGACAGGTCAGCTGGAATTCTCTGGAGAGAAGAGGACAAGGCTCCTCACATGGGGAGAACAGTGGGCATCTCTAAGACAGAGAGCATAATGCTCCTAGACTGCAGGGTCTGGTAAAGGTCAGACCACAGTTGGATATTCTATGGGAATGGGAAGAAGAGCTTCCTACAGGCCAGAGAAGGCTGCAACTTGGAAAGCCACTGAGGTGAATTTTCTTGGAAGCAAAGAACTCCACCCCAAAGGATGTATTGAGTGGAGAAGAGTGGGTGTTATTTTATAAAAATCTTTAATGATCTGTTCTCTGCCTAGGTGCATTTGAGGTGTTGGGTTTTTATTGAAATTTTAAGAAGTTCAGTGTTCTACTTGTTAGTCTAATAAAACCTGTGTTCAGTTGAAAAGCCTTTTTTAAGTTGTCCTGGGGAGCTTGCTAGAAGGAAGAGGTCTAGGCAGATCTGCCTCAAAGCTCTGGCTGACTGGGAGTCCCAAAACACACATGCCTTGAGTTTTCTTCAGTTCTTCAGGTGATTATTTTTTGTTGTTGGGGTTTTTTTGTAACATCCTACCTTAATTTTTCGCAGACTGGAGGTGCACCTTACCTTTGCTATTCAATACGGAGAGAGCTGTGAGGTTTCTCCTCCTGTTACTCAGAAGTGCAGAGCACCCATTTAACAGAATGAGGGTCACTTTTGTGCAGAAGCAAAGTCCAGTTTACCATCAAGCACACGAAATTCTAGCTGTCTGGTCCATCTCCTGGATCTCTAAATATTGCAGAACTTCAACATGGGTTTCTTTTGTTCAGTGCTGGTCAGAAAACCCCAACAATGCTAAACTTTCATTTTATTTTTAACGATGCTAGTTCTTTCTTTTCAGAAGAAATCAGTGTTCAAAACCTGAGTAAAATAGGTGAAGTCGTGTTAACCAAGAGACTTGGGGTTTAGGTGAGGGTAAACTCTAGTTGCAGGTTATTTCTAGCTTTATGTGTACAAAGCCGATGTTTGCTTTTCATAGGCTTCCACTGTCATCAATGTGAAACTGCAGTTCTTGCTGAGACAGCTAGACCAGTGCTCTAACTGGCACTGTGGGCCACCTGAGTTATATGTGTAACACCTGAATAAGCAGGGTGAGTTGCAAGAATAAAATGTGATACTTTTATGACAAGGTGACAGTGACCTGCGTAACTCCTCTGTATGAGGGGCATCCATAAGGCTTTGTTTTCTACATTTACATCTGACTGGAAAACAAGTCTTACTTGCTGTCATTGAATGATTGAACATGGTTGGTTATAATTAATTCAGGGAAGTATCTCTGCATATTTTAATACTGAGTACTAGTATGTTATATTTAATTTATATTACTTATGTTTTTACTATATCATAGATATTATTTTTGTATTTATTTCATTTAACATTCAGTGTGTACCTAGTACTGCAGGTCTAGGTCAAATTCAGGATATTGTACCAAGTTCTAGTATCTTTTCATGGTTCATGCACAAAAGAGCTAATTAACTAAAAAACAAGGGACTCTCTCATTGTAATTGTTATTAATTAACTAATTTATAAACATTATGATAGAGAAAGGTTATGGAAGAAAGTGTTGTTTGGTAGGTCTGTTGGGAGGGACAGCCCTGCGTGAAGGATGGTGTGAAAGATGATCTTGGAACCTGAGACTGTGGTTTAACACATGTCATTTTGGCAAAAGTACTTGGCTGTGCTTGTGTGAGGCCACATAGGCCGCACATTCAGGAGTAACCCACTATGTATCTTCCTTGCTTCCCGTGCCTCTTTTCCCTTAAAGTGAATGGGGAGTGTGTGAAAGACTTCTTAAGCTAGCATTGCAAAAAGCCTATGCTAAATTATACTTTTACCATCAGATATTTATTAGGATTTGTTATTCAGCAACACGATTTTTTTGCACGTGAGGTTCATTCTCCAAATTCAGTCAGTCTGAGGAGCAAGTGAGTGATAAAAGAAAACCTTCTGTTTAGGTATGGAAGCAGCATATATTGATGTCTTGCAATGTGTAAGAGGTAAATGTAGGAGGGAAAGCTAATTCCAAAACAGTTGTGTTATAAAGCATTCAGTTTTTAAAGGCCTGAGCTCCTTGGCTTGATACCATGAAAAACTAATTTTTTGCAGCTGTTGCATACCCAATGTCAAACTGACAAACCCACTGCAGTATTTCATAAATGATGCCAATTCTGTATTAGCTAACTTGTTGCTTCCATAATTTTTTTGTTTTATAGCATCAAACCTGGTAGACACCCTATGTGACGCACATTTTCCAGACTATAAGCTCTAATATTTAAAGTCCTAAAGATGTTTTTTCACTTGATAGATTGGGTGGAAACTAGAGATGTGCAGATGTTAGCTTTGTCTAATTCTTTGCTGCTGATAAATTTTAACATTATTTCTCTACTAGTGTGGTATTTTTGCCAAAGTATAGAGCAGACAAGACTGTCCAACTTAAGAGTATAGTGTTTGCTGCTCTCAGTTTGGGTGGTAATGATAATTGTTGTGGCTTTTTTGAAAGTAGAATGAGTACCAGATCTCTCTTAACTCTGTTTTGTGGTTTCTTTTGTTGTTTTCTTTCTTCCTTAAAGTTATCTTTCTGTAGTATCTTACAAAGCTACAGCAGAACTCTTATATGTCTCACAAGAAGTGTATTGCACCTAAGAGACATGTCTTATCCTCATCATTACATAGTGTTCATATCCAGGTCTTACTCCCTCTCTTTCTTCAAGTCTTCCTCTCTTGAATAGTTTGCTCAGATCAGTGTGCTATTGCTTTGAAAATATTTAATATGAGAGAAGGAGTGGTTTGTCTTTAAATGCAAAAGACCTAGAAATTTGGAGTTAATCTATTTGAAAGTAGGAGGGAATATACAGGCGAAAATTATGTCTGTGACCATCTCCTTGCTCCTTCTTTCCTTCAGGACAAAGCTGTTTTAATTAGCTGAGGTGAATTGTTAGAAATACTTCCCCGATAGTACCTATTAGTCTAATAAATTGTATTTAGCTTGAAAGCTTATTACTCCATAAAGTTACAGTTCAGAAAGAAGGCACATATTTCCATATTGAAACCTGTGCTTTTCAAACGGTAGAATTTTGTAGAAGAGATTATTCATGATCTTTCAAAAGCCTTTCATTCATATTAAAATGTTGACAAGAAAGTAACTTAAGTCATCATTTTCTATTTTAAGCATGCCATTCTCCCTCAGTACATTCCAGTTTGTGATTTCTTTTTCAGGAATGTCAGTGATACCTGGTAGTTACGATTGCGTATATGTAGTGTAATGAGCAGGAGAATCTTACAGGTTTTTACTAAATAGTGTTTGTGGTAGGTATCTTTCTCTAGGCAGTAGTACTGAAAGCAAAACAATATTTCCAATTTCCAGAAGTGTATTCAGAGCTTACAAAATATTTTGTATCTCTTGCATATTATTTAGCTTTGAATCCTTAGATGATTAAAGTATAATCTTTCCTGCCTGGCTTTTGGGGTGAAAACATGCTTGCAAACAACACACAGTGTAGTATTAGGCTTCATGGCAGTGTTTCGGGGGGAGTTGGTACATTTGTTTTCAGATAATGCTGTTCATATTGTTTCTGTGGGGATGTTTCATGGAACTGTGCTTAGTTGTGTTGGGTTTTTTATTTAAAAACAGGTATTACACTACATTCTCAGAATGCAAACCTTAATTCTGTAAAGTTGAGTATCTTTGAAAAAGTACGAGATACCAGAATGCACACTTAATCTTGTAAGTTCGCTTCAAGTATTTGTAGTTTATAGATGCCTATGCGTTTTTTTCCATTTATTGAATTTTTAATATGCACTCTTTCTTTTTCTTTAGGATGAAGAGAATGGGAATAGACAAGGTATGTCTTGTTTTTATTCTTTCACAGATCCAATATGTTGACCATTTCTCTTCAGTGTGTAATACACTTCAGTAACTACCTAAAGAGTTTGAAATGTAAAATTTCAAAACTTCAGTGTGAGCATCAAGCTTACTGAATTTCATGGCACTGGAGCAAAAGAGAGAAAATACCTGTCTCTTAGCTTCACTTATTTAGTGTAGGTGTTTGCATGGCCGCGAAGTTAATTAAAATATGTGCTGTATCACTTCTGTACTGTGTATGTCACCTTACCATGTATGTGACAAGAAGACAAGAAAGCAGCTTTGTTACCTTTTTAGTGCCAAATTTTTACACTTTCTTAATTTGATCTGTATGTAAGACCCACAGTTATCTGTGCAAAGTACTACTATAAAGGGTTTGAGTCTTATGGATATATTTATATACATGCATTTGAAAAAAAAGTGCTGTACAGTGTGTCTAAGAACAGCCAGTATGAAATTTGAATTTTGTTTTAACGTACTCTAATGAAAGCAACGTGTAAGTGTATAAACCTAGTGTTGGTAGTGATGGTAAAAATTATCCACAAAAGTGGTATACAACAGTTTTAAAAACAGAAGATAAAGAAGGTTATTCCTATTATCTTCATGATACTTTCTTCAGTGTTTATTAGAACTGATCTAACTTCATCAGTTTTGGTACTCTCGTGCATTTTGAGAGGTACATCAGACATGTTTCAGTGATGTCAGATAAGATGTGTGAATAAAATTCTTGCACTTGATTTAGGAGGGACAGAAAAATCCCTTATTGCTAGGTTATGCCTGTCAGTTCCCCTCCATTTTCGTAGCTTCCACATAGCTCTCACATTGCCTGTGTCTGCTCTCTTTCTTAATTTACCAGTTAACTTATTTTTTATTAATTGGTGCTATATATCATGCCTACTTAATTTTAATTTCTCTTTGGCTTTTAGCTGTTTTCTAATCCACGCTTCCCTTTTTGCTGATGTCTTATTATTTCCTTAGAAGGGTGAAAAATGTGATGATTTAGGTCAGGAAATTGAGTTTCTAGGTCCAGTCCCACTATCTGTTTTTCCCAGTCTGCCATGATGGTAATGTATGCAGAGGAGGTGGGATTAGCGGCATGGCGAATGTAATGGCCAGGGCTTCAGTTTGTGCTTCATCTGGCAATGCAGTGAAACCTGTTGAGGACAGGCCTGTTCAAAGGTGGGTACCTCTGCTCAGAGACAGCGTGGGGTGAATGCTTGTTTTACTGGTGGTTTACAATTTGCTTGACACTGTAGAAGAGAACGGTACCGGGTTTCAGTGTACTTTCTAAAATCTCATTTAGTTGGAAGACAGAGAGCATGTCTGAACTCTTTTCTCCACGTTTTTTGTGTAATTGTGATATATTAGAAGCATTCTAGGAACTACAACTTTACTTGAACTTTCTTGCTTTTCTCTTGGAAGCAGATGAATTCATCCATTTCATCCTCCTAGTCTTACTTGGCTCTCATCACCTGCTTGTTAAACAGTGAAATCCTTCATCACCCCTCATCTGCCCCCCAAACTTGCTACCTCCTTTGTCTGTTTTGCATACAAAAAGAAAAGGCTAATTCCTTTAGGAAGGGAAAGGAGTTAATCCTCTGCGCCAAACCAGCAGGGAAGATAGCACTTGTGGTCTAGAGAAAGAAGTTCTGCAGTATTCTTCTTGTCATAGGGAGAACTGGATCAGCTAAAGATGCAAATGCCGGGTCTGTTTATCTAAAATGTTATCTGAGACCTATTTTTCGGTAGAGGAACAGTAGTAAACAAACATTTATTTGGTTCACCATGAGACCAGTGCAGGTGGGAGCAAGATTATTTTCTGGTAATTTGTGTAGCTACTTAAACTATGAATCATAGCTCAACTATTGCTTATTTATAGCAACATAGTACGTTGCATGCCTTGAAATGCAGATCAAAGGGCACAAAGTGCTCTGTAAAGATAACAGTATTCTCATTGGCAGGAGAGAAGGTTGGACTTGTGCTCCCTCTGGAAAGAGAAGGAGATGACTGTGAGGTGGAGGATGTAGGTGTCAGTAGAACTTAACGTGACAATTTTGTGTGTTATACCTTTAAAAATAACAAAATGGGACAAAGTGTGTAAGACATTTTTCTCCATTTAGTGTGATCTTGGGAGGTGTGGGGGGGATGAAACGGTTTCTTATTTACCGTGCTACAAGTTGTTCCTATTCCCAAATGAGGTGAATAGGTAGCTTGTGAGGAGAAAACCAGGAAAAGCGTGTCTCATTTTTCATATTCACAAACATAATGTTAATTTAGCAAAAGCAGGTATGCCAGAAATTCTGTGAAGGATTATCACAAGGATTCTTAAAGTAATTAACACTGGAAAATTAGGCCAAGCAGCTGTGGAGCAGCAAGAAGCTGTGTGCTTGGCTGCTGGTGGGGGGGGTCCCTTGCTGCTGAAGCACCAGTTGCTTCTCCAGCTTGAGGGAAGAGCGTGTTGCTGGGCAGGGTGCGGTGCGTGTGTGTCGTACGGAGGAGCCACCTAGTGGCAAATGTCGTGTATTTGCCTTCAGACTTAATTTGAAAACTTACCTCTGTGAATCTGTCTTAACTAACAGTGAAAATATCTTAATGATAAACATTTTTCTTTTGAAGTCTGTAGATAATAATTCACTTAATTCACTTGAGCTTTCCTCTCTGACTAAGCTTTTGATTTTTGTGAAGCAATGTGTGCCAGTGCAAAATTGTCTTTTTTTGTGTATTGATTTTGAAGATTTCTGATTACCTGCTCTTTCTGCTTTGCCTTTTTCACAGGTTAAACTTACCTTTAAAAGTTGAGATTTTTGTCAGGTTTGGCATTTACAGATTTGAACAGATGAATGTAGAGTAAAGCACCTCTATTACTATTGCCTTTTATTGAAAGCACTTGAATATTTTTTTTCAAAGGAGCTGAGTACCTAATTAAGTCTAGAGGGCAGAAGATAAAAGCAAGTACCAGGTTTGATGTATTCTAACAGTGAAAGAAATATTTTTATATGGTTTTATGTTCTAGTGTGGAATTTTACTGCAACTTTTTAAGTATGTATTTCGATCAGGCTTATGGCTTGCATTAGTCTTGCTTTTGGTAAGCAGTAAGATTTCAAAACATTTAGAATAAAAGGTAATGCAAATTTGTCCAGGAGAGCTCTAAAGTAAGAATGACACAGGAGGGAGGTGATGGCCAAGAAGCAGGTGAGGAAGTGGTAGATCAGACTGTTAAGCCAAGGAGTTAGGATGCTGTGGACAGGAGACACCTCATGGTCAACAAGTTGGGACAGAAAGGGACCACCTCAAGTGTATGCACATAATTAAGGGAATGCCTACCTGACAGTGCGATGGGCAGAGCTCTCGCGCCTTTCATGAGGGGCCTCTCTGAAGCCCCTCTGTACTCATGCATGCCAGTATGGAGAACAAGCAGGAGGAATTGGAAGTCTGCATGCAGTTGCAGGGCTACGATCTCACTGGGGTCACAGAGATGTGGGATGGCTCACAGGAGTGGGCTAGAGCGCTGCAGTGGGTGGGTACAGGCACTTTGGGAAGGACAGGCTGGGAGAGCATGGAGGTTGAGTTGCCTTTGTTGTCAAGTTATGAGAGAACAGCAAGGATGCTGGAGCTCTGGCTTGGGATGGATGGGGAGCCCACTTAGAGTTTATGGTCAGGATTTACAGGCAGACCCATGTTTTGGTGGGTGTCTGCTACAGACTGCCTGGTCAGGGAAGAAGTAGATGAAGCTTTCTTCAGGTAACTGGTGGAAGCCTCGCATGTGCAAGTCCTGGCCCTTAAGGGGTACTGTAGCATCCTTTATCTGCTGGAAGGGCATCACAGCAGATTTATCCTAAATATTTTGTAGTTATTATTTGACAGATTTCTGTTCTTTCCTACTTTTACTGCTTCAGGTTGTGACCTTAAGCTAAGCTATTAAAATGCTTTTCTGACAGATGCATTTTATCAGAAGATGCAGATCTTTCTCAATGGGTTCCTTGATCACTGACTGGAAATTTGTATCAGTGTCTACTGTTTTCTTGAGAATTTCTTTTATACTGACCAGTCTGTATTAACTTGGACTATTTCTTTTATGTGTTTTGAGGATGGTATACCATCAGTGTTCTTCCTGTTTGCTGGAGTTGGGGCTATTTAAAAAATTTTATTTAAGCAGTATCTCACAGGCAGAAGTCTCCCAGGAAGGCATTGTAGGAATATTTGGAGACAAGCTGAAAAATAGCTATACGTATTAAAAATAGTAATATTTTATATTAAAAACTTGTACTCTTGGCACATGGTAAGCGGTGCTGGAAAAAACCATCTCCATTGCCATGCTGTCTCCATGCCATTTCATTGTGCAATTAATATGATGAATATGTTGTTATCCTTCAAAGATTCCTTGAAGCTGTAGTTGGCAAAATACAAGTTTAGTACATATTAAATGAGTTGGTTGTTTCTTGTATCTTGTCCTGAAACATGTTTTTCTTCAAAAATGTCTGGCTTGTGGATCATGACATGCAGAAGTATCTATAGCAACTAGCAACTTATCTTCCCATAAAAATGAAAAGCGAGTTAGGTATATTGCGCAGTGTCATTTTCTGTAGAGACTGAGTGTGCACTTTCTAATGAGACTTCAGACATCTGTTTTCACAGAGGTTTCTAGACTGATAAATTGTGATCAGTAGGCTGTATTTTTATGTGTCTAACAGGATTAAAGTTTCTACCCTTCAATTGTGTAAGTGAAGTAGTTCCAATTTATTACCTGAGCTTCTTCAGCTCTGTGCAAGTTTAGTTTGACATTGCAGAGCCTTTGGGGGAAGGCTGAAAAAAAAGCAGGAGCAGCTTTTTATTCTTTACTGCTGCTTGCTTAATGCCTCAAGTTTTTGATGTTTTATTTCTTTATTCTGTTCATTTCTGTAATGTGGTTTCTGTTCTCCCAGGATTTAATTTTCTTACATCACCTTCTATCAGCTTGGTCTGTTATGAAATAAACTAATTGTGCCTGTGATGATGGGAGCAAGGTAGATAAGGAAAAAGAGAATGAACATTAAAGCAAATACTTGGAAAGGTCATACATTGCTGGGATGATACGGTCAAAGTTACATGATAGCAGAATAGGAATAAGAGACGAGGTATATAATACTAATGCATAATACTAATGCTGGCAATGTGCGTTTGCAGCCCAGAAGGCCAACCATATCCTGGGCTGCATCAAAAGAAGCTGGTCCAGTAGGTTGAGGGAGGTGATTCTGCCCCTCTACTCTGCTTTGGTGAGGCTCCACCTTGGAGTACTGTGTCCAGCTGTGGAGCACCCAACATAAGGACATGGACCTGTTGGAGCGGGTACAGAGGAGGGCCACAGAAATGATCAGAAGGGTGGAGCACCTCTGCTATGAGGACAGGCTGAGAGAGTTGGGGTTGTTCAGCCTGGAGAAGAGGAGGCTCCGGGGAGACCTTATAGCAGCCTTCCAGTATCTGAAAGGGGCCTACAAGAAAGCTGGAGAGGAACTTTTTACAAGGGCATGTAGTGATAGGACGAGGGGTAATGGCTTCAAACTGGAAGAGGGTAGATTTAGATTAGATCTCAGGAAGAAATTTCTCACTCTGCGGGTGGTGAGGCACTGGAACAGGTTTCCCAGGGAAGTTGTGGAGGCCCCATCCCTGGAAGTGTTCAAGGCCAGGTTGGATGGGGCTTTGAGCAACCTGGTCTAGTGGGAGGTGTCCCTTCCCATGGCAAGGGGGTTGGGACTAGATGATCTTTAAGGTCCCTTCCAACCTAAACCATTCTATGATTCTGTGCTTTAGGATAGCAAAACAGTAAATTGTCCTTTTTACAGATTTTTTTATCCAACTTTATTTATAACACTAAATGTTGAGAATGCCAAAAGAGGAGTCATTTAGTTTTCCACTGAGACCAGAGCCTGATGGTTCCTTGTTCCCGTAAAGTACATCCAGAATGCCCAGTGGCCTTCCAACTTGACACATGTATAGTGTTTCTCAGTGACTACTATTGAGTTCAAATCATCTTTGACTCTTAATAAAAACGCTAAGAGCTGTGCAGGTGTAGTTCCCATGGATTTAGGGGAGAGTCTGTAGGTTCACTACAACAGATATAAATTGAATGGCTCTATGCTTATCTAAGAACTAAAGTAAATCCTGTAGACTGTTTGATCATAGGTTACATTTTAAACTTTAAAAGGTTTCATTTTAGATTTTAGAGAACTGGAAAAAAAAATATTGGCAAATAATGCAGTGGGAAAACACAGTTTTTCAGAGTTTGTACTGAAGTTGAAACTGTTATATGTTTTCCATAACAATCCCAGATTATTTGCTCTCCTTCTCCCCTCCCCCATGAAGATAAAGTTCAGGTTGTATTAGTCAAACGGTTTAAGAGAAGAGTAAGCAAAAGAAGAAATACCATCTTTGAGTTGCCTAATCAAAATGCCAGAGGTGCTTTGAGTAATAACAAAGTCTTTTTCCTGTATCACAGAGTTGAATGCCAGATGTTGCTCTGCTAAATGACTCAACATCACTATTTTACTTGTTATCATCCTCTTTCAGAGGCTCATCCTTGGCACTGTGTTTTGGTTAGTGTTTTTTAGTTGGGTGAATTTGTGCTTTACAGTGGGTGAAGTAAGCTCTGTTGGGGCTGGGCTGGGACCTTTGGGCTCCTTTTCGGCAATGGATTGCTAGTGGAGAAATGCTTATTATGTATGAAATTCAGTTTACAGATTATAAAATCCACAATTGTCTTTAGTTGGACTCTTAAATGTAATCTTGACAGTTTTGTGATTTTATAGTTAATTAAATGAAATCTCTGTTAATAAATGTGAATTCTGCTGTACTTTCAGCAGTCTCTTTTTGAGTAGCTTGGGAAATGATTAGTGGGTTTTTGATTCAGTAATCATTCAGAAGCATTTGTCCCCACTGTAGCAGTACATATTTCTCCTCCCTTTGCCTGAAAGGTGTCCCAAGAATCAGTGCCACTTGGCATTGTTGAACCAACGGAGTGGAAATGCCTTGGATATCCAAAAGCATACTTGTAGATCTTGATGTTCAAGAGAAACGTTCCTCCCTCTTGAGTCAGAGAAAGATGTAAATAAGACCCTGTCTTAATTTAATAATTTGAGGGGTTTCACAGGGCTGGTGATTCTTTAGTATAAAAATGAAAGTCACCCCTGTTGTCTGCTGAGCGTAGGGCTAGGAGTGAAAATACTCTGTGTAATGTTAGCAAAGCTCTGTAGCCTTTATTCCGTTCCTGTGTTATGAGGATTTTTAAGCATAGCTCAGCTGCCCTGAGCAAAAGATTCCACCCCCCCCCACCCCCCCCCGAAAGAGGAGAAACGGCATGTTTTTAAGCAGCAGGTTCTTAGGAGAGACTTTGTAAGAAAGTATGCACTATACTGTGTCCCAAAACACTCGCACGTTTGTGTTCTGCAAGTCAAAAAGAAATGAAGAGCTAGGTCAGCAATAGTGCTTTGGTGTGGGTTGTTTTGTTCTGTTTCTTTTTTTTTTTTTTTTCCCCTCCTCAAAATGTAAAGGTTCTTTGTCAGAGAGGTGTCCTTTCTGTAGTTTCTATGACTCAGATGTTTCTGTCTGACTCTGTTTTATATTGGAAGGTTAACGACTACAGAGAAGCGATGTGCTTGTTGCTATCTTGTAGTGTGTTGGTAGATTTGATAATACAACTTCTGCCATGTCGTTTTGTTTTCCAAATGAATCACAGAGCAGTATGGTAATACTGTCTGGTCTGCAAAGAGTAGCTTTAAAAACTAACTCAAGGTTACCACATTTGATACAATACTAGTTATGTTCCTTGTAGCAGCTGTATTCCAAACTAGCATTTTAGGGGATTAAGCTAGAATTAGCACCTGGATAAAATTAATTTCTATGTCAAGTTTAGGGGAGTTAGGAGAAGTTTTGCTGTATGTGACTCTCCCCAAATGTAAGTCAATTATAAATGTTAACAACACTTAATTCTACTGTTCTTTTTTAAAAGTAATAATTTATTTTTTTTTTTAAAGATTGTCTTTTATCAGGGAGGAAGAGCATATTAGAATTTTATTATTTTGCAAATCAGATGGCTGTGGCAGTCCATCGCACTCCCCTCTGCCATTTCTGGCATCTCAAAGTTTGTCAGGAAAGCTTCCTTATAACTTTACAATGGGAAACTTACTTTCCCCTGTCAAGCTGTGAAGGTGATATTGACTTGTAGTCTCAGATAGTAGATCCAGGTAATATGATGTTTAGATCATAAATGGTGATAAATATATGTATTATGAAGACAGTCTTTAATTTTATTTGACATTAATTTGAACAACAGTTGAAAAAAGATACTACTGTCTTAATTCTGTAGATTTTACTTTGATCTCACTGGTTATTGAAGGTAGCAATTAGTACTTTTTGGTTGAAAACTGCTGAATAATTAGAAGATTTGCATACAGTTATGAAAAACGTATATGTTGGCTAGGAAAAATCTTGTTGCAATAAACTGCCTTTCTGTATTTCTTGCATTTGATTACAGGTGCCTGTGCACCTTCAGACTACTTAACATTTCATTGTTTAGACTAAGGACTTTTTATAAAGACTCTCCTGATTCCTCACTATCCTTGTTTAAGCCAATGATTTTTTTGCCTTGAGCCTTCTATATACTTGGTGATTCATTTTTATTTCCTTATTTCTGATGATACTGAGTCTCTGAAGTAAAAGTTCAGGTGCCAGTTTGCCTTCTGTAAAGTAACGTTTTCATTTGAATAGCATCACTGAAGGGAGTGGTTGCACTGCAAGGAATATCTTAGTCGCTCTGTTGGTAAAAACTACATTACTGCATGGACAGTAACTTGAGTGTTATTTTTATGTGCTCACAAGACTGATAAAGGGAAGGACAACTTTGTGGACTGTTTTTCAGCTTCTGGCCAGCTAACTTGTGTACTGAGCAACTTTATATGGTTCTGTTTCTTTCTGGCCCTTAGGCAAGACTGTACCTCTGTTTATAGCTACATTTGTGGGGAAATGAAGTAAATATGAAATTGGTTTTCACGGAAGTTGAGCTTTTTGTCTGTGCTGCTTCCTTGCACATGCGTGTTCCTGGCAGCTCACACTTTCGCCTGTTCTTTGTGTGTGTGTGAAGTCTTGTTTTCCACTTACAGTTGAAGATTTGGGAGAAATTGTCTTATTTGCTGGTAGCCTGTAATGTAATGCTTAATTGTAAAGTCATTTACAAAAGTATGGAGAAGGAGGGAGGAGACAAAGTAGTATGCAGTAATGAGCACTGGAAAAGCACTGCCAAATAGAATAGAATATTTCAGTTGGAAGGGACCTACAACGATCATCTAGTCCAACTGCTTGACCACTTCAGGGCTGACCAAAAATTAAAGCATGTTGTTAAGGGCATTGTCCAAATGCTTTTTAAACACTGACAGGCTTGGGACATTGACCGCCTCTCTAGGAAGCCTGTTCCAGTGTTTGACCACCCTCTTGATAAAGAAATGCTTCATAATCATAGAATCATTTAGGTTGGAAAAGACCTTTAAGATCATCAAGTCCACCTGTAAACCTAACACTGTCAAGTCCATGTCCCTAAACACCATGTCTACAGGATCTTTAAATACCTCCAGGGATGGTGACTCAGCCACTTCCCTGGACAGCCTGTTCTAATGCTTGATAACCCTTTTGGTGAAGAAATTTTTCCTAATATCCAGTCTGAACCTCCTCTGGCACAACTTGAGGCCATTTCCGCTTGTCCTATCACTTATTATTTGGGGAAAGAGACCAACACTCACCTCGCTACTGTCCTGGTTTAGCCCCAGCTGGCAACATATATTCATCTATTAAAGCTTGGGAGTCAGATTTTCTTCTGGTCTTTACTTGTATTTGGATATTACTGAACTGTAAAATGAACCTGCAAATGTAAACAACATTTTAAACCTTTCATCCTGATATTTGCCCCTTCAATGTGGTGGTTCACTTTTTGAGGAAGAAGAATGACTGTTCAATATAGCCTCCTTCTGCATGTAGGACAAAGAATGCGTAATCAGCTTTGTGAATTGGTCTAGCTTAGCTGTGAAAACCTGAAGTGAGTACCCAAAGTGAACCTTTTGGTGTAGCTGACAGGTCAGTCAGAAGTCAGATGTTCAGGGAAGCTTTCAGTTTCTGGTCTCCATAAATTTGGTGCAGTTTTCCCCTCTAACTTAGAAGTGAGAAGTGTGTATTAACGGTATTCTGTGTTGGATATTGAATGGGAGTAACCTGATCTGCTTGACCTCTTGCTTTGTGTGTTCAGATATGGGCAAGGCATAAAGTAGCATTTGAGCGTTAAGCAAACTAGCAGTAGGCCACTGCCACTTTTTGATGAGCGTTTTGTAAAGGAAGCTGAGGTAGGCTCTTCGTCTTGGGTTATAAATACTGGATATTAAGTGTTACAAATTAAATGTGCAATGGGAGTGCCATTATTTTTATTGTCACTTTTGAGATTGTAAATCTCTTCAGTAAAAGATAAAGTGACAACACTGGGAAGGATGTTTAGTGGTCCTATAAAAGGTCATACTTTAACTTCACTCTGTAGTTGAAGCAACCTTTTGTTCACTGCATCTGGGTAAATTATTCTTGGAGCTTGTCTGAACTTGCTGAAACATTACTGGCTCTTAAAGGACGAGACCCATCATGTGTTCAGTGTCTATTTAAATCGGCAGATTAAAAATGACAAGACATTAGCTTTGGTTCACAAAGAGCATTTTGTATGTCTTGTAGCTGTGTCCCGCTAATCAAATTTTAAAGTATTTGGGGACTGAGCTGCCAGCTGGAGTTTCTTGATTTATAATTCAGTTACTTTTGTATATTGTAGTTATCTGATTCTATCAAATCAACTTTTTGATTATTTTCTACCAATCTGGAGTTACTTTGAGAAGGCCATTTAGAGCCATATGAGTAAGACATTTTGTGCAACTGTTTTGTGGTAAAATGGCAGGACACTGAGGGTCTGCAGAATGAAGGCATTAGGCCAAAACTTGTATTTGAAAACTGTGAATCAGTCAGAGGGGAAGTCTGGTTTTGTGCAATTTATTAAAATTCTTCCAATAATGAGCTCTTCCTATATGGAAACTGAACCAAAAAAGGGGTAAGGGGGGCACCTTATTTATCTTCAACAAATAATGCTGTGGCTTAGTAAACATGGCTGGGTGGGATATTCAAAGCTGTAGCAAAAGTACTTCCAAAAGCAGTGCCATTTGTGCCTAAGTCAAAGATTAGTCACTGAAGAGGTGATTAGAACTTAATACTCCGGTTTCAAGGAGTGTTTCTCTTATCAGCAGTGCCACTTCTAAGCAATACCTTTATTCCCGCCTGCTGTTCCTGCTTTTTCTGCAGTTTATACCACCCTTTCCACTCTGCCAGGGTTTCCTGGTAAACTGTAACCCAGACCCAGCTTAATTTCAGTCCAAGTCAGTTCCCTGGGCTGGCTTGTCATGTAGCCTCCAAAGGGTGGTATTTCCCCAGCTGAGAGTGTGGTACAAGGGTAGTAAGTGGCACCAGGAGCTGGGAGGAACCGAGGCTGTTAAAGCCAGCACTGGCACCATAAAAGCCTGTGCAGCTGTAACCTTTGAGGTTCTGCCACTGGTTCTGCGAGGGCTCATGTTTTGCACCATGTAGGACAGAGGTGACTGGAGAGACCAATTAAGTAGAACAAATTAAGTTCAGTGCAGTCTTCTGGCAGACTAGAAATAAAGTTTCAAATTTGGGGTGATGGTGGTGTGGGGTTTTGTTTTTTGGGGGTGGGGTGGGTTTCTTTGTGTGATTTTTTTTTGTTGTTGTTTTGTGGGGTTTTTTTTGGTTTTTTGTTTGTTTGTTTTTTTAAGATCAGTGGCATAAAAATTTACACTAGTGAAGCTGTGTAGGAGCTGTAAACTTAAAACAGCTACCTACAAATGTAGCTCAGGACAGCATCACTGCATTTTAGCCTGCAGTATAACTGTGGAGATTTTTTTGTTATGGTTTTGTTTGTGTGTGGGATTTTTTTCTTGGTTTGTTATTTTTTTGGGTTTTTTGTTTTGGTTTGGTTTTTTTTGTTGTTTTTTTGGGGAGGGATGGGTGTTGTTTTGGTTTTGTTTTTACTGCACTGTCCCTTTGGCCAATACAACCCCATTCTCCCCTTTCACTTGGTATTCGGAAGCAGTGGCTACTTCAGCTGAGAATTACGTAGATTTGGTGGCATGCATGGTAAAAGCACAAAGTACCCTGTTTCTGGAAGCATAGAAATTAAGTGTATACTGAGAAAGCAAGAAGAAACAAGTGTTATGGTTTCTAACTACTGTAGATTAACCTTTACATTTTATGTTTGTGTATATACAGATATGTATATAATTTACTTTGACTTATACATTGCTTTCTGACTTTTGATAAATCTTCAAGAAAACTTTAGACTTCATCTTGGACCATCTGAAAAACACTGTTAGAAAATCAGTGTTACAATTCTGTGAGGACTATGAATCAACATTATGTTTTTTCTTCTAGGGAAAGATTTTAAAATCTTATTTTTCATTTTGCACTACTAATTCTTACTCCATTTGTCTGGCTTTCTCTCTTATGCCAGATAACAATCTAGAAGAGGAAGGAGTAGTTCTTACTGGATAGTAGAGGCATCAGCATGGGTATGAAGTAGCAATGAGCTGATGAATTGAACCTGAAAAAATACCACTTACTGGGACTTATTCGCAAGTTGAATTTGAGATGTATCTCTCTCTCCACCTGCCTCCCCTTTCTTTTTTCCCCAGACACCTAAAAGACCTTTAGTGTAGCCAAATGAAACGCTGTCTCTAGGACTCCTAATATCTCTTCCTTCCCTCACCCGAAATTGAACTTGAGTATTTAATGTAATGATGAGTGTGGCAGGATTACGTTTCAAAATAATTCTTAAAGTAACGACATTGTAATGCAGTATAATTAAATGCTTTTAAGAAATATTCTTTCTTCCTCAGGAAAACAAAGAAACAGACTGGAGCCAATGGATACCATATTTGTTAAACAAGTTAAAGAGGGTGGACCTGCTTTTGAAGCTGGATTGTGCACAGGTACTGTTCTTCTGTAACAGCGATAGCATGTTTGTGTACATGATGGAAGATATATAGGATTTAAGCTTCTGCATGGAGTTCTATCTTCTGTTTAAACCTTGTTCTTCCCTTCAGAAGTTTGAAACCTCTCTTCTAAATTGTCCTCCGGTGTTTTTCATCTCAAAAGCACTGTTGTGTTCTCTCAGGAGGTGCTACATGAAATAAATTAAGGCATTAAAGTCAGTCTTTTTGTATTATTATCTTTAAAAGAGTAAGAACAAGTATATGATAAAATATGTGAGGAGAAAGAGAAAAGGGAGGAAAATGACAGCTGTAAGCTCCAATTTCTTGTGCTTTGTGACAAATTGATAACCTCAAAACAGTCAGGTTTTTATCCTTTAAATTTAATTATTCCACATCCTTTAAATTAAATGGGAACAATCCAACACTATCTCTTCTTATCAGATTTTGTTCAATTATTTGATTTAATCAAACTGGAGAGCAGAAAGCATGTTTTTTGTGAAGTGCCAGGTACTTCGTCACACCTTAAGTGTCGCAGGGAAAAAAAGCTATGTTAGAATAGGAAGTCTTACAAGTGTTAAAACAGTAAGTTACATAGATGGATACCACTACAAACACAGGTTTCTGTTCTTAAAAATATGGTAACACGTATGTTCTGTGAAAGGACTGTGTTTGTGTTGATAACAGATGTTTATATCCAGTTACGTACATGCATTTGGCTGGAATAAAATAATTTGTGTGTTTCTTCCTAAAGAAATGCAAAGATTCTGGGATGATCACAATTTAAAAGCAGTACTAAATCGTACTTGTACAGCATATGGCATTTTTCTTTTTTAACTCCTTAAGTAGTTATTCAGGGAAGGGCTCCTTTGCCATTATTTTAATGCTATTATATAAAGAAATGTTTTGGCTTGATAAAGTGCAGCATATGTCAGAGTTGTACAGAGGAGCCATGTTAATTTCTACTGTGTTCAGTGTTTGCCAAATTGAAAGATACAAAATCTGTAGAGAATATTGTATTTTTAGGAGCCCAAAATAAAGAACAGAGAATAAATGAGCCAATAAATTTTTAAATTACCAGAATATTCTTCTTAAACATGCTGCTGATAGCAGTTATATCTAATTACATCAGACCACTATTTCTTGGTTAAAACTGTAGGATGAAATATATTACTATATCTCTATCTTGAAATTATATTATAAAACACTCAGGGAATGATCAGCAAGGTAGATTGCTTAACCTCTGATACAGACACTGTATACATTTCTTATTTTGTAGCACCAAAAGTATTTTGTAGGGTTTTTCTTTTTTTGTTGCAGGGTTTTGGTTTTTTTTTTTGTTTGTTTGTTTGGTGTTTGTGTTGTGTTTTTTTTTAATTCAACCTGGCTTTGTTTCACTAATGGAGAGAAAATACTTGAAAATCTAATATGAATTTAGGTAGTTGTGTTTGTCAGTGCTGCAGGGGTTCTTTGTAATACTGACAGTCTCAATCCAAGCTTTGTTACCCAGAATCAATGAGCTCTGTTTCAGGAGCCTACCTGGATGCTACTCACCAGAAAGCCCTTGCAAATTTGAGGAATAGGTTACAATATCCTAAATGTAAGACAATTCATTCTGAGTTTTTTTGAATACTCTTGTAAAATTATCTTTGTTAAGAGTTAGAAAGATAATACTTCCCATATTTAACCTCCGAGGTATTTAATGAAAAAAAAAAACATATCTGTAAGTTCCAAACACAGGTATTTCAGAAATATTGAAATACAGACAGCCAGAACATTTCCCATGTCTTGATCTTCGTGCTGTCATTTATGTATATGCAAGGATATAAAGAACTAAAATGTGTGTGGAAATGGAGGTGGTTTAAGTGTGTTCAGATTGTTTCTTAGTTTGATCAAAGGTATTTAATGGGCCACCAGATTGATAGAGAGCTATTAGAAAAAGCCTTCATGCTTCTATACCCCTTTTTTTCACTACAGGCACTGGCTTTCCCCTTTATATGTACCTGAAACTGAGCAAAGGTGTATTTTGCAGAGTTGCCTATGCTCATTTTTTTCATGTAACCAGTTCTGCAGTGTGTCTCACCTGAGTTTTTTGGCAGGTTCATGGGATGCAAAGTTCAAGTAGACTTGTTTCACTGCTGTGTGTAACCTAGTCTCTTTCTTTGAAAAATAAAAAGTGCACAAGAATAGGTAAGATGATATGACCTACTTTAAGGATAGTTCTAATTACAGTTTTTAGTGGGAATACTGAGTAAAGATCTGTGGGCAGGTTCTGAAACAGCCTGGAAAAAGGCCAGTTTTAAGTTCCAGAGAAAGATCTGGTGTGTTCTGAGGAACTCTTGCCATATGACATAGCAGGACAGGGTTCAGAGCTTGTAAATAAGAAAATTTTTTAGCACAAACTGTACAATTTCTTTTTCCTGCAACTTTTTGAAGGGATTTATTTCGGTGTGATACCGGGCATTTTAAAATAAACTTTGTTTTCATGAAAGTCCAGTTTCTCAGCCTAATTATGTAAGGTGTCTGTGTGTATGCAACAGTGGGATAGGGTTTGCCATCCATCACAGATACCGATCAGTCACGTGGGTTGCTAGCAGCCATTAAATGTTGCCACCAACCCGTCTTTCATAGCTTAGGAAGCAAGAGATAAAACTCAAAGTTTTTTCAGGTGAGGAAAAGGGCAATAACCAGCTAATAAAAGGGTATTCATAAACTTCTACAAAGTTGAAAATACAGCACCAATTTATTTGCACGATGTTACATTGTGTGTGCAGACCAAATTAAAAACAGTCATCAGATCCATATGGTTTGGTAAGTCTGGAAATCCCTGGGGTCTGTATAGGGAACCTCCACAGACCATGAGCATCGAGAGCATTATTGCTACCAAGTCGGGCTGAGTACTCAGAATGAACAGCTTTTTCCTTGTCTTGACTTAGTCATGCCAGAAGCAAAATGGGCTTTCAGTTTCTGAAGTAGTGTTGAAAAAGCCATTCCCTTTGGCTCACTTCGCATGGGTCCTTTCTTTCAGTTCTTCTTTCTCCAGCAGCTTTCCAAAGCTCCCTTCCTGTAATCCTTTAGACCATTTTCTCCTCATTAGTAAATTCAAGATACCTTTCTGATCAGACGTGACATAAATACCATTTTTGATGAAGGAATTGGATGGGGTTTTAATCAAAAGCTGAAAATAAGTCTACATGATATATTTCCCACTTAATTTATGAGAGTATATGAAGCTCTTAATGAGGAAGGTGCAACAAACTATTTGGAGAAATCTGATAAGAGTGATGTTAGGTCTAAAGATTGATCTGTATGGATAAAGAAATAACCCATTACACAGTCCAAGGTGCACTGAAGAGACAGTAGTGTCTTGGAAACAACCCAGTTCAGTCTGAGGAAGGAGGAAACTGGAGCCTTTCAAAATACTCATTCTTTATTTCTCAGAAGGAAGAAGTACAAAATTGCAGTATTTGCTGCTATTAAAGGAGAACTGGCAGTGTTCAGAATTAAAGTTTGGTTTTGTTTTGAGGTTAAGTGCTGAAATAAAATGTCTACTTATAATTTGCTTAAGAATTAGGCAGAGTTGTCAGTATGTGTTACCATACATCAAAAGCTTTCTTTTGAAGATGCAGTATTTAAGTGAGCCTCTAGTACAGCTTACACCTGCTTGTGGTTTTCTTTCTATGAGTTTCTAGGTGATTCATTTGAAAGTTTATAATAACATACCTCATCTGAAAATGTTCTGAGAAAAGAGTAGAAAGTTGGCATCCTGTATATGGTTACATGTAGTTGTATTGTGTATGGTTTTTTTCTTCTTTTTTTTTTATTTTTAAAGAAGACTAACTTTGAGTTTAACATATTGGTGATCTTGATTATTCTGAGGTACAAAATAAAAATTAACAAAAAAAGTCTACACAAATTAAGGTATAACTTTTCTCTTTACAGGTGACAGAATTATAAAAGTCAATGGAGAAAGTGTTATTGGGAAGACATATTCTCAAGTCATTGCTTTAATACAGAACAGGTAAGTTACTAGTATTTAATTATGTGCCACACTTATTTTGTACTAAGCAGGAAATGGCCACTTATGGTGGTTCTGAAAAAGTCATCATATTTTTAAATTTTTCTTAATACACACTCAGTTTTACTATTTCTGGTTACATGTATTTACTGAATGCTGAGAAAGGTTTGAGAATGGGTATGCTGAATTGTGCTACAGTCCTTTTATGTCAGTACTTGTCCCTTGTTAGCAAATCACACTGAGTGCTCTAGAGGAAGGTTGTCTGAACTTAAAATAGGCAGATGAGGTGTACATACACCAGAAATATATGTGTCAATTTAAAAAGAAAATCAGAAAAATCTACCCTGCTTATGAAATCTTTTCACTAGAAATCACCATATCTGGTAAAGGAAGAATTCTATGCTAGTGCACACCTGCAAAACATCTGCAGTACATCTTGACTTTCCCCTATTTTGCAGCAAGTTACGAATCTTGCACAGAGTTGAGGAAATGGTAATATTTACTGCTCCTGCAACTCATAAGGGCTTGTTAAACTATGTCTATACATGAATCTGGATACTTGTTTTCATGTCTCATATCTGCCTTCTTGGTGTTAATTTCTGTTCTGTAGCAACAAGTTTCCAATCTAATAATGATTTATGTGGAAAAAAGAGGTATTATGATCAGTATGGAAAAATGTTTTCTAAGTACCTCTCACATGTCACATTCTGTTTTTAGTGAATCTTCATGCATTAAGACTTAGGTATGCTTAAAGTTAGAAGTAGGAAAAGTAAGATCCTAATCTTCCTATTTCAGTGGAGTCTTTACTCAAGATTTCATTGAAAATACATCCACCCAAGGTGCCTTTTTTTTTTTTTTGAAACAATAAAACTGTGTTCAAAGGTATGACAGGCAAGGTAGACTGAAATGTGTTTTGTGTCATGAGTACTTTCTATACAAGAGCTGGAAAGATGGAATCTATCTTTTTTTCATAACCTTTACTGGAGATAACACTAGCCATGTATAATTTTTTCATTTTGTGTTTGTATGGAGAGTAATATTGTACGATAGTGTATACCCAAGACACAGGACATTATTTTACATGCCCAACGGGTACATCAGTCAATGAAATCTCTTATCTTAATCCAAAAAAGAGAGAGACTAGTCACATCTTCCAGTGGCCTATGTGGTCACAGATTCCAACTCTAGGTCTGCTTGTGAATAAAGTTTTATTTTCAGCCCCATGAGTGTAGGTAGCAAACTGTCCCAAGCAGAATGCAACCCCTGTCCACTGTGGATAAGCCAGGGACACCTGAACAAGGCCTTATCAGTGATTATCTAGTGCAACGAGGAATGGTGTAGCACACTGCTGCATCTTTCCCTCTCATTTCCATGAGTGCACAGAAGATGAAGGAATGCTATTGTTAGGAGAGAACAATCTGTTGTCTTGAGCCAGATGTGTACATCACAGAAGATGGTAACAAAAGGTCATGTATATCCTTGAGTGTTTTATACAGAAAATGTAAGCATTAGAAAGTCTTCAGCTGAACCTCTTAAGATACAGATAAATATTAATTCTGATCCATCAAGAGAGCTCAGACTCCAGATCAGGTGTATTGGCTTCCTTTTAGCTTACAGGCAGTGCTTCTCATATGACTAAAGAATGAATTCGGTCTAATTCTTCGCTTGAAAACAGTATTCTTGAGCTCAGAGCAGTTTGTTCTTCACGTGAAGTATTTTATTTCTTGTGCTGCCACTTCATGGCAAGTAAAATTACGTTATGGTGTATGCTTCTTGCTTTAGCATGCTGTTCTTGCATCTGCATAGCCATCCTGGGTCAGGCTGATGGTCTATTTATGTCAGTATCCTCCCTGATAACATCCAGTAATGAATTCTTAGAAGACTATGAAAACACTGAGTGATGCTTGGTCAAATAATACTAGCCCACTTTCCAGAAATGCCTGATTTAGGAACTTGCTGAACCAAAGGTTTTATCTGCATCACTTGATTTAATAGTTCTCGATAGGTTGATTTTGTGCAAGTTCGCTTTTGAATGACCTGGACAGGCTGGAGAGTTGGGCAGAGAGAAACCTCATGAAATTCAACAAGAGCAAGTGTAGGGTACTTCACTTGGGGAGGAAGAACCCCACACACCTGTACAGGTTAGGGACTGACCTGCTGCAGAGCGGCTCGGTGGAAAGGGACCTGGCCATAAGCCAGCAATGAGCCCTTGTGGCCGAGAAGGCCAATGGCATCCTGGGGTGCATCAAGAGGGGTGTGGCCAGCAGGTAGAGGGAGGTGATCCTCCCCCTCTACTCTGCCCTGGTGAGGCTGCACCTGGAGTACTGTGTCCAGTTCTGGGCCCCCTGGTTCAAGAAGGACAGGGAGCTGCTGGAGAGGGTGCAGCAGAGGGCTACAAAGATGATTAGGGGACTGGAACATCTCTCTTATGAAGAAAGGTTGAGGGACTTGGGTCTTTTTAGTCTGGAGAAGAGAAGACTGAGAGGGGATCTCATCAATGCTTACAAATATTTAAAGGGAGGGTGCCGGGAGGATGGCAGCAGTCTTTTTGCAGTGGTGCCCAGTGATAGGACAAGAGGTAATGGGCACAGACTTGGAATGTAGGAAGTTCCATCTAAACATGAGGAGGAACTTCTTTCCTTTGAGGGTGGCAGAGCACTGGAAGAGGCTGCCTAGAGTGGTGGTGGAGCCTCTGACTCTGGAGACATTCCAAACCGACCTGGACGCCATCCTGTGCAACTTGCTCTAGGTGAACCTGCCCTGGCAGGGGGGATGAACTAGATGATCTCCAGAGGTCCCTTCCAACCCCTGTGATTCTGTGAATGTACTTAAACTCTTCATATTAAAAATATCCAGTTTTGTGCCATAGCTAATCTTTTGTGCAGCACACCCTTGTTTCTTTAGTAGGCTTTGTGCAAGCAACTTGCTGAAAGGCATTTTGAAAGGCTAAGTTGTCAGTTGAAATCTCCTATATTCTTAACTAAAGACAGTTTCATTTATAGTCTCAGTATGTTATGTGATGGTTTTCTGGACACTTCAATTTCTGTATTTTTAATTACCCTTTCAAACGTGTTGCTGACTGTAAATGCTTATTCTTTTGTAATTTTTCTGATCGGCTTCAGAACAGTTTTTAAGGATACAACAAACTTTATCCTCTTACCTCTAAAGAAAAATTTGGCACCCCCCCCCCCCCCCCCCCCCCTCCCCTCTCTTTCTC